>CAJQZM010038088.1:16007-29566 GCA_907164665.1 Colias nastes | reverse complement strand
CAAGCGGGGCTCTTGTTTTTATGCTCTTGTGGTGCTTGAGCGGTATCACTTTGTGCAAACTGAGCTTTTATAAAAAACGTTCAATGAAACATTGTGAGTTGTACCCGGCGCTCGTGTTCTGCCGTTTTGCGAAGCGTTTGTAAATTTGTGAGCCAAGTTGGAAGGGAAGTCGAAAAAGTTTGGGAGTCGTCTAAAAACATTTTATTTATGAGAATCTTAATTTATAGAATTGGTCATTTAATTTCCTTATTTGATTCTCGCGTCAAGATATAAAGTTTTACACGCGTAGCGTAGCGTAAAGAAATACAATGCATTTTTGCGGGTTAATTATCCTGTTTACGTTCCGATTCTACAAACATCTTTACTTGAGACATTAAGAGCCAAATGAATTCTGAAACATATCCTCGCTTTTTATTAACTATATTTTCACATTCTCTAGCGCAGACTACACGACTTTGCCTGTATAAGCTTTTCCAAAATATTTAGGTAATTGGTTTAGTAATATGTTGGTACCATCTTTATTGACAAAGCGCCTAGAGCCTCTACAGTCTGCATATAAGTGAAAGTATTTCTAACAGAATATTTATATGAATTGTTACTTATTAAAAAAAATCTATTAACGAATATAGATGAACTGTAACAACTAATCTCATAATATGACACCACATTATTTCTACACCAGTCGTCACTTTCACCCGTAGATTTGCAAACAATCGCGGATTAACACGCGCCCCCTCCCCCTTCCTCCTCCCTCTTCCCTCCCCCTCACAGCTCAACAATTAATCTCATTACATTATCCATGTTACAACGCATCGAATCCTTATAAGTTTTACAATTAGACGTAATACTATGAAGCATGGAGAGAACTAGTTACAAATTACAATTTTTTATTACAGTTACTGATGCATTTAACAAAACTTTAGAAAGATGTAACGATACAATGTTAGATACAGAGAAATACTGTTTAAATATGGAAACAGCAAAAATAATACGTAGTTGCAACTTCGTCTAAAGGCAAAAAATTCAATTTATTTCAACTTTTGTGAAGAAATATCAATTTGTAGACATAAATTTCAGAAATATTTTTGACAGTAATAAAAAAATAACCAGCCAATATAATGTTTACTATAGCGACAAGTTTTAAACTTAAACATTTAAATACCAACTCTCCAAGCTCTATTTTGTCTTAACAATATATTATATGATTACAACAAAACAATTTGATGTGCGTACATTTGGGAGGATCATGCATATTTATAAGTGTACATTGTATTACGCTCATGTCGGAATTACGCGCCAAACGGGGTTCCAAGCGAATGGTCTGTCACGAGAGGTTATTAAGGCTGACATCGCTTGATAATATTTTACTGCTTCATGTTTTGGGCGACAGATAGGTACTTTTAATAGACTTGCAAGAGAATTATCAGATGGAAAAAACACTAGTAATGATACAATCCATGTATAAGGTATTGTAATACATATATTATATGAAATTCGGTTAATATTTTGCGACGGTCGATATAACACGGAGAACGCGAACTGAGCATATTTGCATTTTGGTAAACTTAAAACTGCATTTTTACAGCACGATGATATATTTAGTCATTATTTTACTATACCAAAAAATCCCTCTATGAACAGAACATCCACAGTCCTTATAATAAGTCGCCCAAATTATAACATATACATAACATATAAATAGGTAATATGAAGAGATAAAATCAATTACACTAAATAGGAAGATCCATCCCAAATCCAGGATCCTTTGCATCCAAGATTATCAGAACACATAACTTGGACGCGTGTGAATTAATTTCTCCCACGGTTAATGCGCTTTCGAGTTGAGATCGTATAACTTAATATAAACGTCAAAGTGACAGATGTTTAGATAAACACGTTCAACTGATACACGCGAAGTTACTAAACCAATTAGTTATCTGAAATATATTGGCCAAGTTCTAATATCTACGAGGTATAACTACATAATATTTCTATTAAGCGCTACATGATGGTTAAAATGTCTTTTTTTTAATTATTCGAGCAGTTTTTAGTTAAATCCCTAACAAACAATGAGGCAAGAACAACATCAACAAATATTTCCTGTTTATAATATTAGTTTAATCAAGTTTAAAAAACTATTGTTTACAGATAATTCAGAGTGCATTAGTATTTTTCGTAGAATAAAAAACGAGCTACTAATTCCTACTATATATTATCTGTATCGAACCGTAACAGATTAGGGGAAACTATTACCAACGTATTAGATTCGGCTGGATTACGGATGTCCCGGTTTGATTCGATTTGTTCACCATATAGCAATCCTTTCGCATCAATAATGTGCTATTGTAAACTTGATTACGTATTTGTTTCACATATTATATTGTAACATTTTAATATCATTATTGCAAAATAATTATAATCGCACATTTGTAAATAAGCATCTAAATATTATAGTATTTCCTCATTCTATCATATTTGTATGTAAATATATTATGTCCATCCAGCGTGTAGTGTAGCATACGTATTTTGTTTTTTATAAATAGTAAAAAGCAGTGCAAGCCGCAAGGACGTTACATTGTTTTAATTTTACTAACACAAGTTTTGTTTTACAGAGAACACAACTGGTGAGGAGGCCTAGATCTGGACTTAGTATACGATAATCCAATCATATCGCAGCATTATGTAACTCATACTTCTAGAAGATTCTCAACACATTGGCGGTATCAGTTCCTATTTGTTTTCTTCGTCTCATCTCATGTCATCCGTACAAATGTCACCTTCTAGAGATATAAGATTATTTTTATGATATTATACGCTTAGATGTAAGGTTGAGCCGGTGTTACTATACGTTAGATAATTAATATTGTAATTAATAATTGTATTTTATTAGTAATGTTGATGTATTAAATGGCTTCATGACTTTAATGTTGTCCAATAAAAATTTATTCGGAGCCGAAACTTGTTTTATTTTGATAACCCTTTATCTACACGTACTTATAAAAAAAAAACAGTTAAATGCATAATCGCAATAAATGAAGTAATAATTAATGATAAAACTTCATTTCACGTAAAAACCTTTATAATATAGCGGAACGTAGGTTCGAATCCTACATGACTATTTTTATAATTTTTGAGAAAAATAATTTCACTCCATAAGACACTGATCAATTTATCATCTCTCTGTCAACATTTCTAGCTTTCCCTCCATTATTAGATATATTTATTGTTATATTTTCTTTTATATACGAGGAGGTGTAACCAAGGAGACAGTCGAAATTAAAAGTAATACAGTATGCGATATTATATATGAATTATGAATCAAATTAATAAAGTATTGTGGCGGCCAGCTGAGCGAGCGCATAACGGGACTACGCGCCCTTCACCCCGCGCCCCGCTCCGGCCGTACACGAGAGTTGTCCGCTACGGTTCGTGAGCCTTCACTTCAGTCTTCACTCCGCGGCGACCGGCATAGACGACGGATGTGCGCTCAGTTTTTATCTAAATTCGAATTATTGTAACGTGCGAATTAAACGCCTCATCGTGGATGTTTTGTGATTTCATTTAAACGCTCCTTAAGCATCCCACATTGGTGACCCCGACTTCAAAATACGTTTATTATGGAAAAAGAAGACCGATCGGATTTGGAATTGAATAAAGTTGGCGTGCGGCTGCCGCCATTTTGGGCGGATGACCCTGCTTTGTGGTTCGCCCAGGTTGAAGGACAATTCTTTTTAGCTGGAATAACGTCTGATACGACGAAGTTTTACCACATTTCGTCGCAATTAGAACAAAGGTTTGCCCAGGAAGTAAAGGATATAATAAAAAATCCTCCAGCTGAGAATAAATATAAGAAACTAAAAACTGAATTAATAAAACGGCTAACGGCGTCACAGGAGCGACGAATACAACAACTTTTGGCTCAGGAGGAATTTGGGGACAGAAAACCGTCACAGTTTCTTCGACATCTGCAGAATTTGGCGGGGCCAGCTGTTCCGGACGAATTTCTCAGGACTTTATGGACAGGTCGGTTACCATTAAATATCCAAACAATAATAGCTTCACAAAAAAGTCTCAGTTTAGAAGCGATTGCCGATTTAGCAGATTCTGTTCATGATATTGTACACCAAAGAGTATAATGTATAATAGGGCATAGAGAGCCCTCTTGAAGCATATGAAGGCAAACCTATTTGACTTTGACAGGCGACAATGCGCCCTCTGGATTTTGGGGCTAAAACTAATTCTATATACCTACATACATATACGCTCATATACGTAATACTAATATCTACCTATATATTTTTTTACTTGATAGTTGAAAATTGAAATCAAACTTCAAAATATTATCAATTATGTGCCTGGAATAAATGCTCACAATTCACATAATATATTTGCGTCGTTACCTATTGAAATAGGAGAGCTAACTGAAATATCATTTATTTTCAACATTTAAGAAATAAGACTAAAGATCTAAATGATTATGAAATGGTGTTTTAAAGATTTAGGTGATTTAAAAAAAACTTTTCACTTATAATAGGTAATAATTAGGTACAAGATTATTAGTATATAAATTAGTTTCACTAAATGAATATTACGGAGTCTATAAAAATAAGATATTTGGAAGTGCTAAATATTATTCAGTCAAATTTCTTAAAACATATTGAAGTAGGTACTTACTAAGAATAATGAAGAAAACGACATTATAAGAAATTAATACTTTATTCTTTAAATGCTTTCACTGTAATATTACATTTTATATACCTAAAACCTTAGATCCTAAAACAAAACTGTCCGTGCACATAATTTTCAGTAGAAAGTTTTGAAAGCCTGAACGTAGGGCTCGATTCAACGCACTTTCACCACACTTTCACGAGAACTAGAAACTTCACACGATTATCAACAAATTGAACTAAATAATAAGTTAATAAACTTCACGTATAGTAGCCGCCATTTTATGACAGAATTTACAAAATAACATTTTGTGATCTGCGATGTAAACAATCAATGTTACCAATTAATAAATCATATTTAACACTTTTCATGTCAATTAATAAAATGTTTTCAATATTTATTAAATCAGACGCAGTATTTTTTATGTAAAATATTTTCCTGAATTATAGTTCTATAAGATGCTGAATTAAAAATCTGAGATAATTGTTCTAATTCATTTAAACTTTGAATATAGGGAATATAGAAAGGTTTTCATTTGTCTTATTTTACTACATTGATTTCATAAAGACAACACTGAGAAGCTTTCAGAAAATGTTGCAAGTTTATTAATTTGATACCATATGAAACGATTAAAATCGCAAAATTATTTAATGGAATTAAAAAAAAAGGTAAGCTTCGCATTCGATCTATTAAAATAAAACAATGTTTCTAGAATAACTGCCATTTATTTAAATGTCTTTATACAATTTCCGATAACTTTAGAAAGTGCGATGCCATCTTTTGGGGATTTAATATAAACTGATTTAATACGTTTTTACTCTCCAAAGTATAGATGGCGTCGCTTTCTTTTATAAATGTCAGTTTGTTCTAGGTGTCCCCCCCCTGTTGTACACCCTACCCAACAAGTTTGCACTTTAAATAATAATTTGAATAATAATGAAATATCAGAATTAAGTAAGCAATTAGAAAATTTAACAAAAGAAGTAGCATCACTTAAAGGTAATTTCCATAGATCAAGGTCACGTACCCCATCTCGAATAAGAACTAACCGTAACAGGTCAAGATCTAAATCTAGAAATTTTGATTTTTGTTGGTATCATCATAGATTTGGCAAGCGAGCGCATAAATGCATTAAACCATGCAAATTTAATTTACCGTCGGAAAACAACATGTGCAGCCGGAACTAGCGGCAGCCGACTGCAATATTTCGCCAGGCCGCCTTTTTGTTATTGATAAAATAAGTAAAATAAAATTTCTTGTCGATACAGGTTCTGATTTGTGTGTTTACCCACGCAGAGCGCTCAGGCAATATCGAGAGAAGACTGACTACCAGCTGTTCGCGGCCAACGGCACTGTCATACCTACATATGGCTGGGTGCAGATAAATATTAATTTAGGTTTGCGGCGTGATTTTAAATGGCGATTTGTAGTTGCAGATATTAATAAGCCGATAATTGGCGTTGATTTTCTTTCTTTTTATAATCTGTTGGTAGATTGCCGCCAGCAGCGACTTATTGATGGGTTGACGTCACTCCAGGTCACAGCGTCAATTGAGATTCCAACTGACAGCGACTATGGTTCAATTAAGGTAATTTCTGGAGATTCTATTTACCATCAGCTTTTACGCAGATATCCAGACATAACCCGCCCGGCTGGTACACATAAGGAGGTGAAACATAATACCGTTCATTATATTCGAACTACTCCAGGTCCACCCGTTTCCTCACGACCACGCAGGCTGCCACCGGATCGCCTTCAGATAGCACAAAAAGAATTTGAGGACATGCTGCAATCAGGCGTGGCACGCAGGTCAGACAGTTCTTGGTCATCTCCATTACATTTAGCTCCTAAGAAAGACAACGGCTGGAGACCCTGCGGCGACTACAGAGCTTTAAATGCAAGAACTTTGCCAGACCGCTACCCCATCAGACATATTCAGGACTTTACACATTTAATTGCTGGAAGCACTATATTTTCTAAAATCGACATGGTAAGAGCATTTAACCAAATACCAGTTTTCAAGAGCGATATACCGAAGACCGCCATTACTACACCATTCGGATTATTCGAATTTTGCTATATGACGTTTGGCCTTCGCAACGCAGCTCAGACCTTTCAACGTTTTGTTGATGAAATGCTCAAAGGACTATCCTTTTGTTATGGTTATGTCGATGATATTTTGGTCTTTTCCGCAGATTACGATGAGCACCTGGAACACCTGGATCAATTATTTAAGAGACTTTCAGACTACGGCATGCTTATTAATTCAAGCAAATGTGAGTTTGGTTTACCTAGTATAACCTTCTTAGGTCACAAAGTTACATCAGCTGGAATTAGTCCTGTTGAAGAAAAGGTTCAAGCTGTCGTAGATTATCCAGTTCCGAAGAGTGTAAGAGAACTCCGCCGATTTCTAGGAATGTATAACTTTTATAGGCGTTTCATTCCAGATGCATCTTCTATTCAAGGTCCTCTCAGCCTGGCACTCTCAGGATCTAAAAAGAAAAATAACCAACCTATCGAGATGTCTGATGTCATGCTGGACTCCTTCAATGCCTGTAAGTCGTCTCTTGCGAGAGCAACCTTATTAGCTCATCCTAGGTCCGACTGTGATTTTGCAATTCACACAGATGCCTCTGACATCGCAGTCGGTGCTGTGCTCCAACAACGGGTAAATGATGACTGGCAACCACTAGCGTTTTTCTCACGCAAACTTAAGCCGTCTCAGGTAAAATATAGTCCGTATGATCGAGAACTGTTAGCCATTTATGAAGCTATACGATATTTTCGACATATGCTGGAGGCCAGAAACTTTACTGTGTACACAGATCATAAGCCGCTGACATTCATGTTCAAAACCAATCGAGATAAATGTTCACCTCGACAATTTAGATATTTAGATTTTATTTCTCAATTTACTACAGATATCAGGTACGTGACCGGGTCTGAGAATATGGTAGCCGACGCTATGTCCAGAATAGAGGAAATCACAGACTCTATAAATTTTGAGGAGCTTGCACGCGCTCAAAGTACAGATATTGAGCTGCAAGAACTTTTAAATAACAATTCATCTCTTAAACTAGTAAAAGTAAAATTACCAAATTCATCTCATTTCATCTACTGTGACGTGTCTATGCAAAATCCCAGACCGTTTGTTACTAAGGCCTTTCGCGAACAAGTTTTTAATAATCTACATGGTTTAAGCCATCCTGGTGCTAAGGCGAGCATTAAGTTGATTACGCAACGATTTGTTTGGCCTGGAATTAAAAAAGATTGTCGACACTTGGCGCGAGCTTGCACAGATTGCCAGCGCAACAAAGTCATTCGTCATACAATTTCACCTTTCTCTCAATTTTCTACACCTTCTCAACGTTTTTCGCATGTCCACATGGACATTGTAGGACCATTACCTTATTCTTCTGGTTACAGATATTGTCTCACGATCATCGATAGATTCACGCGTTGGCCTGAGGCAGTTCCTTTACCAGACATACAAGCCGAGACGTGTGCCCGTGCTTTTCTCTCTGGTTGGGCGGCGAGATACGGATGTCCAGAGAAGATCACTACTGACAGAGGAAGACAGTTTGAATCCGATTTGTTTCGTAGCATTTCTTCATTGTTGGGTGCAGTTCATCGCCCTACGACGGCGTATCACCCGGCATGCAACGGCATGGTGGAGCGCTTTCATCGGCAGCTTAAGGCAGCTATCATGTGCCATAAAAATGATCAATGGTCTGAGGTACTTCCACTTGTTTTACTTGGCATTCGCAGCGCTTGGAAGGAAGACATTGAGTCATCTGCAGCTGAGCTAGTGTACGGGGAGCCACTGCGCCTTCCCGGTGAGTTTCTCGCTCCTAAAGCTCATAGTACTGATCTAACAGATTTTGCATCCCGCCTACGCAACCATTTTCATAATCTCGCACCAAAACCAGCGCACTGGCATACCAGCAAAACCTTTTTCATACCTTTTTTTTTAAGGCCCCATTAAAAAATCATTAGAATCACCTTATTCTGGCCCGCACAAAGTGATTGAAAGAGGAGAAAAAACATTTAAAATTGACGTGGGAGGCAAGCTTTCGCATGTAACCATAGATAGACTTAAACCTGCTTATTTGCTTACTAAATTACAGGAAGAACCACAACACGATGAGAACAGCAAATCACTACCGTTCAAGACTAGAAGTGGACGAGTGGTTCGCTTCCCCAACTACTATCGACCTTAGCTGTTGGCATCGGTCTCGGCGGGGGAGTAGTGTGGCGGCCAGCTGAGCGAGCGCATAACGGGACTACGCGCCCTTCACCCCGCGCCCCGCTCCGGCCGTACACGAGAGTTGTCCGCTACGGTTCGTGAGCCTTCACTTCACTCCGCGGCGACCGGCATAGACGACGGATGTGCGCTCAGTTTTTATCTAAATTCGAATTATTGTAACGTGCGAATTAAACGCCTCATCGTGGATGTTTTGTGATTTCATTTAAACGCTCCTTAAGCATCCCACAGTATGAATCCAATAAAATATATTATAAATGACGATACAATCTGAAAAAGCAGCCTTCGCTTCCAATGAACGTCACAGCTAAAGCTTATTACGAACGTCCATTGACGACTTTCCATTTGTTAATATTAAATAAAACCAACGAATTGTGGTGGCAACAGATTTATTTTATTAACATAATACAAACAGTGAAAATATAGGATTTATCCATTTCTATTGAATTACTAGAGACAAAGCAATACGAATATAAAATATCCCTCATAATGACAGTATTAAAATTAATTTGCAAGCAACTGGAGTCTAGTAGTAGCACGTCTAATAAGCTTATTTTTATTATATCCAGATGTTTCTTTACCCTGAAAAGAAAGATAAATTCAAATTATATTTATTTGCTAGATTGTAGTTACAAATTACAGATGTTTTGATTGCAATATTATGTGACTAATACGTTCTGCCCATTGATTGGGTGTGCAAATAGAACACACATTAATCTTATTAGTTAAATGTACACACAATTCAATTATCAAAATTGAACGTACACAATACAATTTACACAATTAAATGTACACAATAAAACATACACAATTCAATTTACACTAACTTTGCCTTTTTCAAAGTCAAAAAAAGAAGAACAATTGGTAAAAATAAGTCATAATTATTATTCTCGATTAGAATTTAGAACTAAGCTTCCTTTCAATTGTAAAAATATAACTTTATAATTGGAAAAAATCGTTTTTGAACCATAGTGGCAAATTATAGTCATAAGAAGTATTAATATTCATAACAATAAGCCGCTAACCGAGCCTAGATAATTTGCAAGTTGATCAGAGATGAGTCGAGCGGGCTGAGCGGTAGATACACATCACCAAAATAATTATCATTAAAACCCCATTTCTCATTAAGACGTCACCGCGGGCTGCTTGCTTCGCAGATTCTTCAAATAACCGTTTAAATTTACTGGATTTGCTCTTGTATTGGCGCAAATCTTTTTGTGCTATGAATTAAAGGATAGTTAAAAATTAATATTTAGATGATTTTCTCAAAAGTAAGTAATTGATAAATCTATCGATTGTCACTCAATGTAGCACAAAGAAATCAGGAAAAATCTGTTTCAAATAAAAAAAAATCTTAATTCAAAGTTTTAATTCAATGCAAAAAAGAAACACATCAAAAGAGTTCATACGCCAAAAGGCCAAAGGCCAAAAGGCTCTACTGTAAAGTTTCTACCATATTGAAAAGTAACAAACACCCAAAATCTTTACAGTAGGTAACTAACATCTAACCATTCTATAAAACATGGAAGTTAATACTCTTGTAGACAATAATCCACAGCTAACAAAAGCTGAGTGACACGACAGTGAGATATGAACCATTTCGTGACAAATACACATATAAGTACCTACTTCAATCATACTCATTGTCAAAAGAACTGAGAAAAAATGGTATAATAAAGGAGATTACAAACTAGTTACTATTATTAAAATTCAGTATCAAAGTAATCTTCTATGTAAACTCAACATGTTGTTGAGTTTATAAAGAAGATTACTGATGTTTTAATATCAAATTGTGCTCCAATATGTTTTTTATTTGATTGCTTAAACAATTGAGCAAAACGATTAGATATATCTATTATTTCAAAATTAAGCAGACACGTTCTAATATAAAATCTATCTCTATGGGTTATTTCTTGGAAGCATTTCACACACGTTTGATCAATCGATTTTACGAAGAGCTTTTCATGGTCACCAAACTGAAGCTTTTTTTACTGAAATCCGCAAGCTTACTAACTATTAAGCGAATATTAAATTGAAATGTTAAATAAAGCTTATGTTATGGTAGTATTTCTATATAAAACGTTTTTCGGTATGACAAAATAATCTACTGGGCCTAATGCGAAAGTTTATGAGGATGGATGAACTCGTAAGTCGTATGTATGTGTGTACTTTCACGAAAAAACTACTGGACGTATTTGGATGAAACTTTACTTAACTTAAACTTTATATAAGTATGTTTGGGGGACTAATGACTAAATATTGTGAAGAGGATTTTAATACGTTGTTTTTTTAACATCCACGAAACTTCATTGCGATTTGCGGTTACAAAAAAACTAACCTTTGAATATGCATGCAAGAATATCACACCCAACTAGACTATCATTAGCCGATACGACAAATCCATTCAAACGCACAAATTATATCATAATATAACTAACTACAATACGAATCATAGTGAAATAGCCTACAATAATTCAACTCCAGTACATTAAGATTAAGATAGTCTACACATACACAATACACATAAAGAGACTAGACAAAAATTCACAAAAGTAAATTAAAATGTCTGAAAATAACAATGGAAAAGCTGTAAAACTTCTAGCTAACGGAGCAGCAACGCGCCTTCCATCCAATCTGCTGCTGACACCATGCCTTTGGGACTTCGGAGACCTTTTGTTTATATATTTGGCTATAAAGCGTCTTTTGAGACACAATTCACGTACATTTCAATATGAAGAAGCTTTTATATTCCTTGATAATTTTTGGCTAATAAATAATTATGGTACTTATTAATTAATTATGCTTCTGTTAGTCAGTTTAGACAATTAGTGCTTTTCCTTGACCACCAATTTGTCTAAATGAAATCGCTGCCATGGTGATAAAATCTGTTATGCTCTTCTGTGTGTGTATTTAAATTAATTTTACTTTTGAGGTATATAAATAACTATGTAATCACCAGATATAATCATAGGTCATCATCAATATGCAAATTACAATATTCGTTACGCGTTAAGCGCAAAGTTAAACAAAAAATTATACCAGTTAAAAGGCACTCCCAGAAAATTGAATACCATGGCTATCCGTGCCCTTAAAAATAGTGTTGAATAAAAATGTTAGGTACACTAAGATTCGCAATTTACCTGATTGTATGCGCTACAAACACACACGTGTGTATCTGTTTTTTAATAATAATCAATTAGAAGTACAAAAATATAAGGCCATTGGTTACTTTTGTCACGTAAACATAAGGTAATGAAGGGTTACTTGGAAGAGAAATTTGTATGGAGAACGGTTATCGCTAATATGAAGTGACGTGTCTGAGGACGGGAAGTAAGTATTTATTATAAGGAAAGTTATTGACTGACGAGCACGATGTACTGCAGTAAAACATGCATTATTACTGACTTTCAATAAAGCTGAACTAAGTTTGCAATTTATTTGGGACTAGCTGTGCTCCGCGGTTTTACCCGCAGTGCTCCGCTGCTGTTGGCCTTAGCGTGATGATATAGCCTTCCTCGATAAATGGGCTAGGTATCTAACACCGAAAGAATTTTTCAAATTGGACCAGTAGTTCTTGAGATTAGCGCGTTCAAACAAACAAAAAAACTCTTCAGCTTTATAAAATTAGTATAGATTTAGTGAAGTAATTAAACTTGAAAGGGTTTTGTATTATTATTGTAGGTATTTACGGTTTTTGAAACAAATACAATAAAATAGAGACGCCTTGGTAATGTAATGGTCTTTACGCTTTCCATCAACACACAATAGTTAAGAGTTTAGTTATCATACGAATCATATTAATGAATTAAAATAGCATTTAATGACTAAGTATATATTAACTTAAATGGCAATAAAAGACGGTAGAGACAGGAATCATCTAGATACCACTATAAGTAGTAAAAAAGGAATTTATCTCCTAAATACTAATAAGAATTTACGCAAAAAAATGCGCACAAACCACATCAAAGGAGAAAATGCATTCAATTTGTTGAGCTTATAGTCTCATTAATGTGATGAGTATTAATCCTCTTTTATCTGAAGTATTGCTTCTACATTTCACTCAAAATAATTAATTCTTTTCATTGATAAATGCAATGGGATTGGTTTCACTAATAATTAATAAAATATAGGTAAGTTCATATGGAATTAAATAGATTTTTTAACGAGCTTACCCTTTGCGTCAATCAATTTTTAATTTAAATAAAATATATATACAAATTTACTCAAATGTTTAATTTTCTTATGCTGAAACTAAGTAGTAACTAGTAAAACTACAAGAGACAAGTACAAGCCCGCAACTAGTAATTATTGCCAGCCCCCGCTTCCTGAAAAACCACCAAGTTGCCATCCCTAAATTAGTTTAGCTGCAACTTTGCACACAGTGTTTGCAGAAAGCCAGCGAGAAGCTGCGTTAGTTATATTAACATTTAAATTTAATGAGGGCAACACATTTGCTACTGATTTAACCGCAGTTTAACTTTTTACTAGTGGTCCATTGAAAAGTTACATTTGGGGTTGCATTTTTTAGAGGACGCAATTTTATTTTTTTGATGTGTAGGGGTGGTCAGTGTGAAGCTATCACCAAGTTTGTGGGGTCGCCACCCTTGTCCCACGGCCGCCATCTTGA
>CAJQZM010038088.1:0-15607 GCA_907164665.1 Colias nastes | reverse complement strand
TCAAGATGGCGGCCGTGGGACAAGGGTGGCGACCCCACAAACTTGGTTTTAGCTTCACACTGACCCCCCCTACACATCAAAAAAACAAAATTGCGTCCTCTAAAAAATGCAAGGTTAGGGCTAAAAAATGTAACATTTCAATGGATCATAGTCACCGAAATAGAAGTGACGATAAGTTTGAACTATTTGAATCTGTCAAAGGTCAGGTCAGGTCAGTCGTCTCTACGTAAAAAGAAAATCGATCTATAATTTACTCTATTAATATAAATAAACTGTATGCAATTATTATAGGTAAATATTATTATCACAGTTGTTAAATTGATAAATTAACGAAACGATCCCATGGAGTTCTTGACCTCAATTAGCAATAAATATTATCATAAAAAACTGTTTCAGGACAGAATTAGGGCATGATCTATTAAATAAATCCTACCTCTCAGTAATTAAACAATCACATTGCAACGATTCCTTCCAATCCACGAAGAAAATAGCGTTAAGTACTAACGTACATACGTAATAATATCCATTGTACATCCCTGGCTATCAGTTGCTCACACACACCACTCAGCCAGTCGCCGTCTCTTAACCTTCTAGACATTTCATTAGTTCTTTTAATTTAATTTGGCATCAGAGAGAGCACGGTCAAAGAATTTCAAAAGTAATAAAGCAAGAATGTTCATTTCATACTTCCATATTGCAATATACACACAGCAACATTGCACAAAGAGCGGAGGTTAAAAATAATTACTAATACGAATTTGTAAAAGGGCAGTGGAAAAAGCTAACTAAGAACGAGCTTTTATTGTGGATGAAGGAAAATCTTTCTTCAGTTTCTTCCACATATATCATAATAAATGATTAATTTGTGATACAAAGAAGCTGCGTACAACGCAAGTTTGTGT
Source organism: Colias nastes (assembly GCA_907164665.1). Taxonomy (NCBI): domain Eukaryota; kingdom Metazoa; phylum Arthropoda; class Insecta; order Lepidoptera; family Pieridae; genus Colias; species Colias nastes. The sequence continues at coordinate 14,705 of CAJQZM010038088.1, read as the reverse complement.
ACTTAAATGGTCATACAGGTTAAGATATCAAGTAAAGCATACAGTTCTTAAACAGCAACTAGAATAATCTTTAATCTCTTTCGTCAATGTTTCATTAAGCTAATCCCTACAAACTTTTCAAAAGCAAGGTTAAGATAAACGTCGGTCTACCATTCATATTGTTCCTAACCTAATCCTAAACGCGGTCAATAGTAACAGAGAAGTGCACTCAGTCCCTGCAGGCTGCAGCATTAGCCGCGCATTACATTGCGGCGCCGACATGAACTGTGAAACCGTTTTAGTGTAATGGCCCGGCGATAGAACGCTACATTTGTGGAGTGAGTTCAATCTGTCAAGGAAACTGCATGTGTCGGAAATATTAGATGGATAAATGATTTTTAAAATCCAGCTTTCCGCGTAAAGTGTACGAGCACGAAATATATAATAAGAAAACATTTTTCAGTCATCTTTAAAACACGTCTGAAATTGCATACTATAATATAGGTATAAATTATAATTATTTCGTAGTTCATCAGTTTAAAATTTAAAAATTCCTTCCTAAAAATTATTTTTTTCCATCTCTGTTCACACCTCCGTTAACTAAAACTTGACTAAAACATCGGTGACATTTCATTTTCCCACACCGAATCAGATCACAGTTCACAGAGCCTCTACACGCCGCATACTTTCTAATTACTTTTGCATCATTGTCTATTTTCCGTTTGCAGTGTTTGTTCCATCTGTGTGCTGGAGCTAATGCTTAGCTGCAGGCCGAGACTAATGTCAGAGAATAGAATAACGCTAACGCTAAGGAATAGAAACTGCTATCGCTAATTTTTGACATAAGGTCATGATATTTTAGTAATGATTCGGTCACACTACCCACGACGACGACGACCACGACCAAAATTTTCATCCTGACAAAATTGGTTCAAAATAAAATATTAAAATTTCCCGTCATACTGGTACTCGGAAATAAAAAAAAATCGAGGACAATTAATATAAAAATAGGTTTTTTGCGATTTTCGTCGTGACGGTAAGTTAATCATATAATTACCTTTTACCAAAATTGTAGATCATAAAATTATCTATAAAAAACTTCAAATACATTTTTTTCTAGGAGCAACCGTTTCTACGAAAAATCTATTTTTTCATTCGTTGATCTCAAAAAAAAAATTCCAATCACCAGAACGACAGGAAATTTTAATAATTTATTTTTAATTGTGTTTTGCACAATTTTGTTAAATTGCGACTGGATGAAAATTTTGTTCGTGGTCGTCGTCGTCGTTGGTAGTTATATTAACAAATCCTTAGCAAAACATTATACGCGTATGACAATAATTAGTATCGATAGCGGATTCTATTCCTTTGCGTTTTGACGTTTGTCTCAGCGCTCTGTTTGTTTTTGTGATTTTCAGCGATGCTACACTGGCCACTCCGACAAATGAATGCACAACATAATATGTTTACCTTTTATTAGTGTAAAGACGAAAGAAGAGTAAAATTTAATTCGAGGAAAAATGATGAGTTTTAATGTGAAGATTTAAAGGCAACTGTTGGGTTTAGCTCCTATGTTGGGTCTGTTGGATTTAATCCTTACTAAGATAACAATAACTACAAATGTATGTTCCGATTCCACAATCTGACTAAACCTATTTCATTTTGCATAGAGATCCTTTATTTTCAATAATATTTGATAAAATGGGCAGATAAATATATTTTACAGAAATTCTATCTAAAACATCTAATTATTATAACTTGAAATTAATAACTACCTAGCAACAACAAGACAAATTATGTTTTATTATAATGAACTATTAAGCGAGCGTTGCAATTGTTTCCCTCAAGTGATCAAATTCGGCTTCTAACATCAAATCTTGCAAGCCAGTTTAATCCTTTTGCTGTATTATTACAGTCCTGTTTCCCCTATCATATCTAATGGAGAGGACAACAGCTGATTATTTAGATGAATTCATTCAAAAGAGGGTAACTCCGGGTTATTTAAATTGCTAAACTGAGGACAGGATTTCCAGGATTATGGGAATTAGCGCGCAAATAAATATATTACTGCGTTTATATAATTAATTGGAAAAGGGCTGCCATTTATGAATACAGTTAAACGGATCTGTTTTGACATGATATTCAGTGGAACTCAACGTAAGCCTGCGATCACAAACCCTCTCATTTAAAATATATTCCTTGTCCAGTAATTTGTTTTTAAAAGCATTATCGAGTACACTTACTCCACTTTCCTATATAAGTTATTCGAATACCATATTTCTAAAATAATTAAATAACTATAAATCCTTTTAAGGCGAGTAACACTTATTCCTTGGAAACTTAAAAATATTCTGCAATGCTAGGTAATAAAAATGTTGTGTATTTTCAAAGAAACCTGAAAGACGCTCATCAATATGGCGGCACTGTCAGAACTCAAAATGAAGTTTTTTTGCGTCCATTATAGCTGTCAACCCTCCATTTGCACCTCACTGATATAAATAAATTTACAATCATTAATTATGGCTGCGATTATGTTGGACGAAATTAGCATTGTATTTTAAAGAACAAAATTTTGAATAATAACCTAAAAGTAGGCAGTATTCCGTTTTTGAGAAGATTTTAATACAAACATTTATCATCTATTTCATATTTCCTCTGCTTCTATCATTTTATCCTTATTTTTATCATTTTTGCTATCATTTTTTACGACAGTCAGTTGAGTAACAGATTAAATATAGAGATTGTTATGTGTCTCTTCTCTCCAACTCTAGCCCCATTTTCCTACAGAAAGCATAACACACACACATACACAAGCACGTAACGTACTACACTACATGTCTTACGATTTTACCTTATTTAAGTTGTACACTATTTCATAATTACTAACTATTATAGTGACCGTTACAAATACTTATCAAGAACCGGTAATGAGTCCTTCAAATAAGATTTCTAAATAAACACTCCGTGAATAGTTAAAAAGGTTTTTAAAGGAAACAATGGCTAATGTGGTAGCGACCGGGAATTCACAGATCGTTTATACGACACGAATTTATCGCTTACGATATAACGATACGATTATATACAGAGCATAAAATTATTTAATTTACTGTTTGTATTTCAAGTATTAATATTTATTATCTTACTTCTCATATAATAATCAGATAACTTTAGACTCTATTCATGATTTGAGCACTACGAAAATGTCTCTATCTTCACCTTAACGACATTCCTATAGACTTACTTCCATACAAATGTTTCACCCACAATGCAATATTCTAATAATTCACGTACAGTATTGGCTCATACACAATAAAATAATAAAAGCTCAACAACTCACAGCTAACTTGTTTTAAATACTAAAAAATATAATTTCATACATCGTTCAAATGTCCTGTAAACCGTCTGTTCCGCGATGGTCTGTGATGCGGAATACATTAGGACATATTTTACATTTTGTAATTCATGAGCGCGACCTCCCCTCCCCTCCCCTCCTCCCCCTCTCGCCTCTCACCCTGACAACCACCCTTCGCCTCTAAACGATTCATAATATTCTTTCATTATACAATTTGAATATACCAAAATCTTATGATTTATTAAATCTTTTATTACGGGTAATATACCAAAAAATCAATATATCGATATCAATATCAATAATGCCAGTATATTGTTTACAATATACTTATATACTTAAAAGCTACCATTTCCTATGATACAACTATCCCAAGAATAATTTCACTTCCGGGCATGAAAGCGAAAGTTGAAAGTACATCTTCTCTTATATATAAAAATGAATCGCAAAATGTGTTGGTAAGCGCATAACTCGAGAACGGCTGAACCGATTTCGATAATTCTTTTTTTATTATATTCCTTGAAGTACGAGGATGGTTCTTATGTAGAGAAAACGTTAATATGTACCACGGGCGAAGCCGGGACAGACCGCTAGTACATGATACAAGTATATACACGACATAATATGAACATTTATTTCTTAATTTCACTACTTGGAAAATTAAATATAAATACATATATGTAAAGCACACATACTATAAGACTTCTAGATGTTTCAAACGTGTGTAATGCGAAAATAATGTGATGAGATTTGTGTTCAACGATGTCATGGAAATTGAAACGGTCACTGTACTTACACTCATTTAACCTACCACACAAGCTATCTATTATAGTCTACAAACACATCTCTGTTTCTAATTTTCTCCAGTAATTCGAGCAAACTTCATGTCCTCGATAGAAAATTATACAAACTGGTTTTTAATAGGAAAAAACTTCAAGTATAGATGATTCTCGCCACACAATCCCATACAAACGATTCGCTATATCCACAACTTATGCAAATGGGTTGGCTAGCAATAATTCAATCGTTCGAATCTTCACTCTATACCCAAGCTTTAAGATTTAAATTGACTAAACTGCACCTTTATCAGAATTCCCAGAATATCTTTAGGAATGCAATGCGAATTTGAGCAAAAACTCGAGGGGATAGAGTTGATATTTCCTTGTCGATTTTAGCAAATGGACGGCCCAATATGTCGCACTCGTGTTTCGGATTGAGATAAACGTATTTGTTTCAATAAACGAAAACCAAAAATTTCAGCGTATATTTTCTTGTGCTATGGGAATAGTGCAGGAATGACAATTTTAAGTTTTTTTTGTGTGTGTTTGTTTTTAAGAAATATATGTACCTACTTTGGCATTATAAATCTATAAAGATATTATATAATAAATTATTAATGTTATAAATACTTGTGTAACATAATGCATTAATTAATGTATGATTTGCAGTTATCAAAACCAAAAGATATTTTTTATTATTGCATATAACTTAATTTATAACAAACAATATTTCTGTGGTCATAATACTATATACTATGAACATAAGTTATTGATTATAAATGTTGAAGTAACAAAATAACAAAACACACATCTTTAAAATAGCTTCTCTAGCTACGAGCTACGGAAACTACATGCTACGCCGCTACGAGATTGCGTAGCGGCGAGCTCAGTGCTTTAACTTTTAAAATAGCGCTTTTGCATTTCTACTACACTTTTAAATTAATTGTTTTAAAACTTTTTAACTATGTCTAACGATCTAATCTACCTGTGACCCGACTATTTCTTCATTTAAAATAAAAAAAGCTTATACTTTAAACTCCTTTTTTTTCACTCACGTTAATCAGTATTAATTTACTGGTAAAAGAGATTTTATCTTAATTCAATGCATTTTTGATCGAATTCGAAGGCTGAATAACATTGACTTAAAACGAAATTACTATCATAAAATCATACTATATTATAAACGTGAAAGTTTGTTAGTCTTTCACGCAAAAACAGGTCATCGGATCTTTGTGAAATTTGGTTAACGGATAGGATATAGTCTGCATTAACACATACTTTTTACCGCGAGAGTTGTACTGTGAGCTAAAGCTAGTAATTTTTCATTATATTACCATAAAAATGCACTCTGACATTTAATAGTGAGTAACGTTATACACACTTGTATCATCTAGCACCTATAACCTATATAGAGGCAGCAGATTGAATTGTTTCGTGGCGAGTGCACTTGTATTCTTTAAAACCACCGGTGAGATCGTATTTCGCGCATCGCGCCGCTCCAGCCGGCACTAAACTAGCGAGTGACAGAAGCGTATGCGATTATATTTAATATGTATTATTTTAGTATTTAGTGATCAGTATGTATACATCGTTTTTTGTTCGAGGAAATTCGTTATGTCTAACTTAAGTTCAATTTTTTTTATAAAACGGTTTACATATACATATGGTTTTATTCGAAATTTTTTACACCAGACAATTTATGACAGGTTGTATAAATACTACATAGTTTCTATTTTCCTAAATTAAATTCTTCTTTATAAACTTTTCCATCCGCTCCTGTGATGGCCTACAAGAAATATATTTCCCCCGACGCTCGGCCGGCAAACGGCACAAAGAGCTTTCTATAATCAATTACTTAACAATACATTGTTTCTTTAATTGAACACCACATTAACACTCCGATGCTCTGCGATACTGTTAGCCGTGCGACACTTCATAAAGCTGACGATAATCACCAGTTAATTGAGTTGTGGTTTGAAATACTTTTAGAATATGTAAATTATGTGAGCTTCACTGCTTTTTATATTTAAGGCATCGATAGCTTCAATACTTTCAAATGATATCAAAGTTTTAAGCGAGAAATTATCTCAATATAATATGTGAGACTAATTTGGATCATACTACAGTGTCAAAATACTTTGCGTATCCGTCTAAATGCTTGCAAAATGCTAAACGGTCGACCGTATTTTTTTATTTATTAAATACCCATTCTTGAAACAAATTGAGTATTCATAATAACATATTAACGACTTTATTTTCAATGGATGTGAATACAACGCATAGGTAAAGTAAATTGAAATAAGTTGAAAACAAATTTTCTTCTATTCTTTCGAATCTGATGATATCTTTAATTCCTTTCACTAATTAAATAACCTCTTTCAAAGGACGATGAAAGAAAACATTTAAAATAAATTAAACTGCAAACATTTTAAACTGTTATACAGCTTTTGTGAATTATCTTTCAGTTCTTCTACATTTGAAAGTTGAATCGAGATTCTAATCACAAACAGTTAAGGGTAAAATGGAAGTAAGTTAATTTAAAAAAAACAGAGTTTTAGCTAAAAACTATTAAACTAAGTAACATATCAATACAGTTCTACGAAACTAATCCAAATGTACGTTTAAAAAATTGGCATATGGCTAGCAAGAATCACCGGCATTAAATATTTTGTTTTAGTTTATAGCTTCAAAAATACAAAATTTATTCACGGCCTTTCCGCGATCATCACATTAATTTTACTTTGGTCATGTGACGAATATTATAAAAATATAATAAACTCTACCAAAGAGTAGTCAAGAAATTAAAATTTAAAAACTTTTTTACGGATAAATTATTTCATTATAATAATATAATGCGTTTCGTCTCATCTGTATCAAGAAGGGCGTCATGAGCTTGATACTTTCATTTGTTAAAAATAATTTATATTTACGTGAAAAGGAGATAAATCAAACGGGAAACAAAGAGTGATTTTGTTTCCACACTAATAAAGACGCAAACGGCGAGTATCCGTTAAAAATGGATGCCGGCAAAAATGGCCGACAATGAAGCGAGGTGGAACAGTCACAAAGTCGCACAAGCTGTCTTGCGCTTGCCTTTAGGTGTAAAAGTTTTCCCAGGGGCGCACTGCACTTTCTAGGGCTTCTTTATAAATGTATTGCGATCGATTTATTAGAAAGTCGCGCAAAAATAGTGAGCTGAAAGTTTTTTAAATTTTTTTGTATGTTTTACAATTCCAAGATTAAATATTTCTTACATATCATTTTCTAACATTTACTTTTATCTTCATTTCAGTTAAAATAAAAGATAAAAGAAAATCCCTCCCCAATTTTTTACAGAAATCATGTATAACAATAAATCATATAGATACAATATATTTTAAAATTACCATAAGTCCTTCACAACACAAGATGCTTATAAATCGTGTAAACAATGGTTGGGCTCGATGTGGGGCCCCAAAGTGCACTCATAGATATAAAACTTTATCTGGATATAAGAGTTAATCGCGTTCAATGATAAACTCTCGAGAATACTTTATTAAATTCTTTTGAAAACTATATTCTTTAGTGTTAAGATAAAGTTGAAAGCTCCGACAGATTGAATCGGTTGAAGCGATCGTAAAAAGAAGTAAAATTCAAAGCTTGTAGCTGTGTATGCATTATATTTTATTTTTTTCAATCTTCATCGTCACTTTTTTATGAAATATTTGCGAAAGATAAAAATTTATAATAAATAGAGTATGAAAAACTATAAATTCTTCCAAAAAGCGTGTTTCTTAGTTTTTCAAACTTTATTTATTTTTTATTTTTTAGTTGTTTTTTCCTGATTAATAGGCATATCAATTATAACGTTAACGTTAACATTAACGTTAACAATAACATTACCTTTAACGATGACATTAACGTTAACATTAACGTTGATGTTGACATCAACATTAACGTTAACAAATATTTTTTTAAGTTAATTTCAAGTAATGAAAAAAATATTTTTGTAGTTAAGAATTAAAGCTCTTGACGCGCTAGCTCCCCTTACAATTATGGTTTAATATTCGATAGTGCCTTTATCCAGCAATACTATGCAATAAAACCGGCCAAGTGCGAGTCGGGCTCGCGCACAAAGGGTTCCGTAGCAGCAAATATAATAAATTACAGTTAAATCAACCTATCTCAAAAACTATAAGAGATACTTTGATCAAACCAAAAATCGTTGAAAGAGTTAATTAGCATGCATCACCTCTATTTTTTTTAGAATTTTATACCCCGTAGTTATAAAAATAGAGGGGGGGGGACATACTTTTTACGACTTTGAGAGCTGATATCTCAAAAACCGTTCACTTTAAGAAAAATGTTTTTTAGAAAACTTTATATCATTTTAAAAGACCTTTCCATTGATACCCCACACGGGTATGTACATCGAAAAAAAAAAATTTCATCCCTCAGTTACATGTATGGGGGGCCCCACCCCCAATTCTTTTTTTTACTATTTAGTGTCATATTTTTGTAGCGGTTCATACAACACATATTCCCATCAAATTTCATCACTGTAGTACTTATAGTTTCCGAGTAAATCGGCTGTGACAGACGGACAGACGGACAGACGGACAGACGGACATGACGAAACTATAAGGGTTCCGTTTTTGCCATTTTGGCTACGGAACCCTAAAAAACAGATTGAAAATATTCCTTCATTTGGAATCACAGCACCAAAAAGAGTGGTTATCTTTTACATCATTTGTGTCGATTTGAAGAATAAAATAACAAATTTTATTTTAAGATCGTTCGATTCCCGGTTGAAGCAAGTGAATTATCGAAAATCTCTTAATGCAGTTTATTCATTTTAAAAAATATCGGCATAATTTGCTATCTCCAGTATTTCAAATACTTTCCCTCCAGGACCCATCGAAAATTTTCACACTGTATACCTGCTGATCTTATGACTATCGCCAAAACGCTCTACTTAACAACAACAACATAATTACTAAAAATTTTATTATTTTCATTTCTCATTAAGTGTTTATTGTGTAAAGTTGTAGTTTGCACAGGCCAATTCAATTCCACCTAAAAGAGACTAAGAGCTGGATTATAAAGCAATATCACTTATTGTGATAGCGCTAACACGCCGTTAAACATTTTACTGTCCCGATAACTGCCGCCAGTTTACGAGCGAGCGATACCTCCCACGTTATATATTGTGTTGGATGCACTTTAATATTTTAGAGTAAGAGTATCTTGATCTAACTTATCAATTGAGACCTTGAAATTTTACTTTGATTTAGCTTTAATCAATATAAATCTATATGCTATGTAAATATAAATATAGAAATCTATATAGTATATGCTAATCCAGATGGAATAGAGAAAATAAATAAATATATCTAGGTAATCGTTTAGTATTCGGACAATTGGAAATTATATACTACGAGAATTATGTAGCGAAGTTATTGTGTCATGATTTAAACTAACAAAATCTATTAAACTATTTCCTCCGAGAGATATAATTAATTGATTAAAGCAACAACTATCATCTTATCTAGCTGAGCGTACTGTGGCGTACGCGGTGCACGATGTTACAAACATCTAAACACACATAGACATTAAGTACCTACAAGTTAAAGGCCGAGCTAGATCACACTCACACATCGACGAAGTCCCTCGGGAAGGCAATCAGTGTCCGCAGATACGTGATCTTAAAGTGGGACAAGCAATGAAACGTCTTTATAACTTTGGGACTTGAAGAAATCTCTGGTGTCTCCACACCTACGTTGCATCAGATCTAAACAACTTCTTTACAAACTTATAAACTTTCAAACTGATGACATACAATATTTTTTATTCTACATAAAGTGATAACGCTTTGAATATAAATGTTTTACAATAGGCGGATTTCGCAATCTATTAGATGATCTATGGCGATTTTGACTTATAAATAATGTAGGTATTTTATTAATCGTGTAATAGTTATTTGTACTTATAAGACATTTATTACAGAATCCAAAAGGAATACATCAACCAATGCAAATTTAACTAATCACAGACATTAGACGTCGAATTAGTCACACTTCAGTAAGCGTATTTGATGACGGAGCGTCTACACAAATCTGTTGCAACTTGCATCGCCTCCACTCTACTCTATCGTCCAGGGATTATTGCTAATGGAAACGCTCAAACAAAACACGCTTCAATACATTCTTATTGGTATTTTAGAGTTTACCTTCAATAATAATGTTTCTTTGTCACAAATAAATAAATCCTTCAGACGCGGTTGCAGCCTAGGTAACTAATAAAATTCACACACATCGTAACATAATTTCAAGGATTCATTCTGTTTTTATTTGCTATTTGAATTATTATCCAGCTCGTAAGATTCAAATTCGTACAATGCTTTATGCAATAAGCATGAACATTAAATAGAATTGATGCAATAACATACGCTCTAGGCAGAGGCGGCGTAAGGCGTGGGCGACGTGGGCCACCGCCTACGGCCTCGCGGTACAAGGGGCCTCGCGCCTCAAAATTTTTTAAAGCGAGAATAAAATAAAATAAAAATAACTACGTTAAAAACAATCGACTTCAAAAACGGAAAAGCAAAAAATAAAAAAGATTTGATATTATTAATTAATAATTACTAAGTACATATTATTATTTTAGATGTGCTATTTACTAAAAACTAAAAAGGTTTGATGTCGGTGCACGGGCTTAATACTAAGTGCTTAGTGCTTGGCACCGACTTCAAACCTATTTAAATAGCACATCTGAATAATATGTAGTAATTAATAATATCAAATCTTTAAATTTTTTGCTTTTCCGTTTTTGAAGTCGGTTGTTTTTAACGTAGTTATTTTTATTTAATAAATACTTTTTAGTGTATTTTTCAACACGAATCAAACGAGCCCAAACTCGATAAAGTTAAGTCAATATATTACTGAGTTCCTATGGCCACCTTCCGATTCCATCATCAAATCAGCTCTATGTCATGATAATATTTAATTGCTATCCAATTTATATACGTATAGGTACAAAATTTCAGCTCAATCGGTTATCGGAAAGTGAATCAAAGTTACTTGCTACATTTCAATTAAGTCATCGAGATCAGACGAAAATGCTCATAAAATAAAAACTACTGGGCCTATCCGAATAAAATTTTTATGGGACCAAATCGACACCATTCCGTATTAAACATAAAAAGAATCACGTAAATCGGTTCAGAACCCTCGGAGTAATCGGTGTACATACATAAAAAAAATATACCGGCCGAATTGATAACCTCCTCCTTTTTTTTGAAGTCGGTTAAAAAAGATATAAATGAATTTTGTTGTGAAACATGGTTTCTTAGTCTGGCAACATTTGCCGCCAACCGACCAGAGTTCCAGTGACTTAGGCTTCTTGTGGCCAATAACCACAAGAAGCGAGTCGATCAAAAAAGTAAGCAATAAAAACTTGGCAGTGTTAATTGTTTTTATTATTTTATAAAATCCGTCTTCAGGTCGCCATAGAACAGTCAACAGGGCCTCGCGAAATCTGTCTTGCCCACATCAAATTTAGGTCTTGCCCCGCCACTGGCTCTAGGTAGGTACTTAAAATCTGTAACTTTTCTGTTTGTATGATAACAAGAAGTCAGAACCAAGAGGTACAAACAAGGAAATGCTTAACCAATTTTATTATGTATCTGTATTTGTGTAGTTTAAACAAAGTTGTTTTAGTTTTCAGTTAGCGAAAGAGATGACACGAGTAAATAAGTAATTTTAAAATAGTGATCGTGCGATCAGTGAAGCGAATATTTTAATATCGAAGGATCAGCCGGCGACCTTAATATCTGCCTGATGCGCACACAACTTGCCTTTCTAAGCTCTAAGCGAAATAGAGTCATTTTATGTTAATACAATTTGTTTCTTGTTATCTTACAGAGAAGCATGTTCTTGAATTATTTAATTTAAATGGTGTTTATGCACGGTTAACGAATTTCATTGGGAGCTAATCGTGGACACTATTTTCGTAAATGAAAATTAGTTATGAGATTTAGCCATGTTGTCTAAACAGCAATGGATTTACGACTTTCTTGCAAATACAGAGCACCGAGCATGTAACAAAGTTTTTTAATTTAAAAATTAATGACTTTGATACATAATAATTTATATGTATTAAGTTGGAAGTTTATTACATTTTTACAGTTTATTACAGTTTATTACATTACGAACTGTTGAGTCCAAACCCTTTTCGTTATAAGCAAATTTTCTAAGTTTTTGCATTGTAGGTATAAATCATTTTTTTAATACCAATAATTATTAACGTTTTCTTTTTCTCTTTTACTAAGATTAGAATATATAATTTTAATAACCAACTTGGTAACTTTATTTACTTGGTTACTTGTGTTGTAAATGCCGTCGAAATTGTATTTAGAACATTTTATCGATACAAAATCTTTAAGTTAATATATTGTTTCAGTCTGTTGCATGGCAATCATAACCGAAACATTTTGCAGATAAACACGAATTTAAATGATGTATAGGAATCTGTTGAGGGGGTCAAATGAAAACACTCAATTAATTTCTATTTACAATTTTATTAATGAGAACAAATAAATTACACAAAATAAACAAATCAAAGATTTTCTTGCTACCAACTTTGTGGTTCCATTTGAATACAATTCATTGCTCTTTGCTGCATTTTCATCTAGTTAAATTACAATTTATTTTTTTTTCTTCATCGTTTTGATGTAAATCTATACAGTAGTGTTTTCACTAAATTCGTCGTACAAAATAATGTCGATGTTTCACATCTGCCAGGCATCCCGTGAAGGCCCACATTTCGACATAAAAGCAGTACTTTATAAAACAAGTTATTGAAGTGTATACTTTTTGTACTTTAAAGTAAGTGCCTACATAAGTGTAGTAAAAATATTTGCTAACATTTTTATTTTCGCTAGATTATTTCACGTGATAAGTACTACATATTTAAAATTAAAATAGTACTAACTTATAAATTCCTTTCATCAGTCATTGAGTTTACACTTGTAGTTTATTAGTCAAAAGTGAACACTATTGAATTTTTAGAATTACTTTGAAACTAATACAATTGACACATTTATATTGTTTGTATTTCTTACTAATATAAAGTTCAAAATAAATTGCAAAAAAGAGAACAAAAAAGATTAATAGTCAATAATTTATTACTCCAATTGTGGTAGGTAGTTAATTAAAAAAACAATACACAGGGTAAAACTTAAAACAATAACTTATTTATATATTTTAAGTAGCATTCATATATTTTATGATTGAAACAAAGTTTTTATGCAGTAAACAATAAAATTATAAGCAAAAAATCATTTCTATAGATAGTTAAAATAATTATAATGATTTTATTAAAAGAAAATATTTTGGCAAATGAAAGAGTCCAGCTCTGGTGCTGCAAATTAAAGGTAAAAGGTGAATGTACTTGCATTTTATCGCATTATATTTTTAAGATTTAGATTTTTAATAAAGTTAGTAATTAACAATTGTTTTCATGTTTATATTAAAGAAACCCTGTGCATAAAAATCGTATTTTTTTTTCTAAATCCCAACTATGTAAATACAATCATTCCATAAACTTGAATGTGATAAAACAAATTATTGATGAAAATTATTAACAATCATGGTTGACTACTCTGCAAAGAGTCACAAAACATTACAGCTACTGTGATGTAAAAAAACGTCCAAACACTGTATACTAAATTTATTTGTTAATTACAGAAAACTGTCAAACAATAGTCAAACTATATACACAGTCGTACCGTTACAATATACACACATTATCCTGGGTCCATGGGCACTTGACACTTGCACTATGCACTAACACTTTACACTTGCACTGTACACTGTCACTATCACTCGCTATAAGTACACGTCAGGATGTAGAACTGTTCGTGCTCGCTCATGGTGAGCTTGCTGAGGTATTTTGTGAAGGAGGCCGCCCCAGCGTCGCAGTACACGAGGTTGAGCGCGTTGTGCACGGGCGGCACGGTGACCAGGGCTTCGCCCCCGGGCGCCTCGCCCTCCGCCTCCTCGGGCGCCACGTACACGGTCTGCCCGCCGCACAGCGGGTGCTCCGGCACGCCCAGGTACAGCGTCGCTTCGAGACGGGGCTCTTGGTACTGCTCTCGCGTGGGGAGCAGCTGCAATATATTTAAACATTAATTCAAGTGTTTGGTTTGTCAAGAGATATACACATAATATATTGAATGAGAGTGATATTATGTAAGTACACATAGTAAATTTTGTAGATGCAGTTACAAATTTACAAACAAATAGAATATGCATAATGTGCCTTAATTTTTTACCTTCAAAATAGTTTGTTACACAATTTTAATTAATTGAGAAATCTTCAAAAAATTTACATATTATACAAAATATGACAGCATATTATACTCATCAAATGGCTAATAAAAAAGCGACTAACGGTAAAGTTGCCCCTGGTCCAGCGCTGCAGCTCGAGGCGGCAGTAGGCGGTGAGCGCCAGGTCGGTGCAGTCGGCCAGCAGGCGCGCCCACGCCGCCGAGCCCGCCAGCCGCGCAGGCACACGGGAAGAGCGACCGGCAGTCGAGTGTTTATTAGCCATTTGATGAG
>CAJQZM010038087.1:0-16263 GCA_907164665.1 Colias nastes | reverse complement strand
AAATAACAATTATTTCTATATTAAACTTGTTTATTCAAACTTTCACCCAAATTATGCGCAAAAATGGTTAATTTCATTAGATATACACTAATTTATTTTATACTTAATCTATTTTTATCATTTTTTATAACCATTATAGGCTAACCAATATTCACTATTTCAGTAGGATATTGTTTTCTATAGGTTTATTTGGAATTTAATGATATGTGAATAACATCAGAACATCCTAACTAATTATGTAACGAACGTAAAATATCCGGCTTGTTGTTTATATCATGTCATGTAACAATAGGAATTGAGTAAATAATACAATCGATATTTCCGCATTATTCTTAAATAGAGACTACGTACTAACTTATAATGAAATTCACGGCCGAATTGTACAATCACTCAACAATAAACATTTAACAGTACCTAAGTATGTATGTACTGTTTATCCTTATTTTCTATAAAATTTGATGCAATGCTCAAAAATTATTGAAATATTCGCCGAAGTTTCAATAAATTGAAATAATTATTCGTGTAAATATCTTTATTGACGAGGTAGTAGAATTGTAAATATAAAACAATAGTTAAATTGGATATCTATGAAAAATAAAATTTTACCGATCATGAGGGTAAACAGATCACATATACCTAGTTATGTTAGATCCAGTTCCATAAATGCAATTATTCGTTTAGCACGCCATCTTTGGAGACAATTGAGTTAGTGTGTTTAACATATACTGGCTGCACTCAGGCGACAGATCGGACAGGGGAAAATTGACGTAGCGGCAATTTATCAATAACGTGTATGAAGTGTTCCGGCTGTAGTGCGACGCGATTTCGGCCATCATCATTCGTCCCGCCACGTCGAGTCGCCCGACTAATGTCACACCACAATTCCTATAGGGCTGTCTGTGATTTTCCATTTTGTTCGAGAACAAAAAAGAATCAATGGCTGAGATGCCTAGGACTTTACAATATAATAGGCTAATAAAAAGTCTATTGGTCCATTGAAAAGTTACATTTGGGGTTGCATTTTTTAGAGGACGCAATTTTATTTTTTGATGTGTAGGGGTGGTCAGTGTGAAGCTATCACCAAGTTTGTGGGGTCGCCACCCTTGTCCCACGGCCGCCATCTTGAAAATAGCGGTTGATATGGTTTTTACGATATATCTCATAAACTATTTATTTGATAAAAAAAATTTGTTTACATTATTTGTTGCAAATTAAATACTCTACAACTTTGATTCTGCAACTTTTTGTCGTAGAACTATAAATAAAAAAGTTATAAGCGAAAATGTTCAGAAATTAGAGATATTTATATTTCTCAATAAAACTTTTTTTTATAATTTTACGTAGAAATGATATTTGACCATTTTTGTAGATTGTTTTTCGAGGAACAACTTTTTTATTTATAGTTCTACGACTAAAAGTTACTACACCAAAGTTGTAGAGAATTTAATTTGCAACAAATAATGATAACGATATTTTTTTATCAGTTAAATAGTTTAAGAGATATATCGTAAAAACCATTTCAACCGCTATTTTCAAGATGGCGGCCGTGGGACAAGGGTGGCGACCCCACAAACTTGGTTTTAGCTTCACACTGACCCCCCCTACACATCAAAAAAACAAAATTGCGTCCTCTAAAAAACGCAAGGTTAGGGCTAAAAAATGTAACATTTCAATGGATCATATTCCTTTGGAGATATAGGTATAACTATCTATAGGGTCAACCGGGGCAAATGCAACTAAAAAATAACAAGTTTCAAGTTTGATCGGTTGCAGTTATCTCCTTTTATATTTGGTCATTTATTTGACCCATTTAGTGATTTTTGTATTTATTTAAGATTATTTTAAACCAATCAAGCAATACAATAGTCTTATAAATAACTGGTAGTGAGAATATTTCCTAAAATTGGTAGAAAAAGTTACATTAACCCCTAGTCGGGGGTAAATGCAACTAACTGCCATAGCTCTTCTTCTATTTCATATAAAACAACGAATATAGAATATATTTATGAGATTTCATGTTATTCATAGGATTTTGAACTGTATTATCGTGTAGCAAGGACTAGTTTTCAGAAAAAAACTTATTTTTCTGATTGTGGGGCAAATGCAACTATTTGTTAGAGAATTAGTGTGGGGAATGAAAAAAACTTATTCATCGATATTTTATTATTATTCTGCGTGTGATTTGTATCGTACTATTGTGTATTAGGAAACTATTGCTACAATAACGTTGCGATCGTAGATGGCGCCGCATTATTTAGAGGAAAAACTCATGTAAGTACTTTGATTTACCACTTTAAATCGCAACAAAAAAAAAAATACAGTGCCCCTACCTACTAAGTCAATTTTAGTTTTTGGTCAGAACAAATAATATTCTTTGTGTTAAATATTGTTAAAAACGTAAACCAAACAAAATACGTTTATTAGTTATTCAACCGTTTACTAAAAATTACTTGAACAATCACAGAACTATCCTACCTATCCTTTTTAGTTATATTCTTTAACCACGCTTCTTTTATCTAATTTGAATTTTACTTACGAACCCGTCTCTAGGTATAATATCGAAGAAAAAATCGATGGTTCTTCTTTAATTAATCATAAAGAAAGTATATTTTGACTACCAAGAAGGATACATAATAAATTAAAAATATCGACACTGTCACATCACTAGTGTTTTTAGTTTCATACAAAAATATAAGGGGCTATTGTAACTAATCTCACAGTTGCAATAACCCCATAGTGAAATTTTCACGGGGCAAATGTAACTGCATCAATAACACAAAATAGAGTCAACTAACGCACTGTAATATAAATGAAATAAGCTTAACGGCTTGTGATAATCGTGTCCAATCAAAAACACCTGCAAAAAATTACTCCTAAACAATTTTTTTGTCTACAAAACCCGACACCTGTTTTTACGCACACCAACTTCAAAATAGCGGTTTGACACAATGGCCTATAAATCAAATAGTTTTCATCGTAGTGGCGCCATCTATTACTTGTAAGCTTTATTAGTCGTTGAGCTATTGAATCATAGGTGGCGATATATTACAACAACTCTAATAAATGAGTTATGATAAGGAGTTGCCATAGCCCCATAGTTGCATTTGCCCCGGTTGACCCTACATGTTCCTTTTACTTATGTAGGAGAATAAATAATAGTTAGTAAAGACCAAAATTATTTTGATAGCCTACATTAACAGCTAATTTAATTCCTTGTTTATAGATGATAACGCGCAATTATGTTTTTAGGGTTTTTTTATTTGTTAATTTATTTCTTCCTAAATAAGAATAGGTACCAAGTGATGTATTTTTGGTAAATATTGAAATGAACAATTGAACTATACTTACTTAAATTTAACAGCATACAATATTGAATATGTATTTTAAAAATGACTTGCGTTACCCTATGCTAGAATGGACAAGTGATCATCCATTTGAAAGTATCATGTGTTGATCACAGAACGTGAATGTAATAAACAATAGCTTATAGAATAGGTACAGGTTATATACCTACCTATGTACCTGCAATGATATTTGTAAATCGTCATAAAGGTGGTATAAGAATGCTAAAATATTCAATAACTAGACCGTATATTTCTGTTCATTTTTTTATTCTGTTTTTGTAAGGTTTTTGTGGTACCACTTCTCCTATAAGTATATAAAATCTTTAATACAATGTAATCGTATACGTCAAAACATTACGATAAAGTGAACTAGAATGAATAACATTTATATTAGGGCATCTCTACTTTTTAAGTTTCAAAATCCCGGAAAACAATGTTACGAGGTCATAACGCTTTACTCGTGCTAGAGATAATCGAAACTACCGAAATACTAAATTTATCGAAATTACTGTGGTCATCCTAACCAAACTATCAATTGTGTCGCGCTAGTCATTACACAGGTACCTACATTGTAGAGTTTTGATCGCCGGCCCGCAATTATTCCTAACTACTGACCCCATTTATAGTTCAAAGAGGATCTTCGCAAATTGAACATATAACTGTGTCTATTTACCTTAATATACTCAGTACAAAAAGAAAAATGTATGTTGAAGCTATTAAATATAATGTTATACCTATTATCTACTCATATCATATCAGATACCTATTCGTATTAGGTAGAGCCATTTTTACTACCTACCTAGAAATTGCTCTACCGCCCACTATTATGATACTAATATGAGGAATGCCAAATAATTTGTTGTTGAAATTCACAAAGATACCTACGTTAGTTCGGTTGAAATGCTCGATGTATCATTACATAGTATAAAACAAAGTCGTATGCTTAAATCTTTAAAACTACGCAACGGATTTGGATGCGGTTTTTTTTAATAGATAGAGTGATTCAAGAGGAAGGTTTTAGTATATAATTTATTGGGTTTTAGACAAAGCGGGCGAAGCCGCGGGCGGTAAGCTAGTATCTAATAATTAATAATTATTGTACACGCTTGTCGTATATGTGTAATTTATTTCTAGATGAGATAATATATAATATCTAGCAGCAGACGAAACAAAGGAAGAATTTAATAGGCTGTCTACACATTGTTTTTTTTTTACTTTATTTTTAACCATTTGATTAGATATGGTAGATCATTATATCAAAATATTTAATATCAGTATCTAAGAGCACAT
This sequence comes from Colias nastes, assembly GCA_907164665.1. Classification (NCBI taxonomy): domain Eukaryota; kingdom Metazoa; phylum Arthropoda; class Insecta; order Lepidoptera; family Pieridae; genus Colias; species Colias nastes. Next base: position 11,629 of record CAJQZM010038087.1, on the reverse strand, counting down.
GGTAATTAATTAAAATTGTATTCATTGAGATCTTACATTAGGCGAAATCATTTTTATATTAAGATCTATATATCTATAAATAGCCTTTCATGTACATTTTTAATAATTGACCATTGTTTTGTTTTTATAATATAAATACTTAATTATCATTTATTAAGGGCAAGCTCCCTAAATTTTATGTGAATTTGCATCAATATTCTGAAACAGTCACACATACAATCAAAATGGAAATTTAGTATATGATTTATTGGGTCTTTTTCTTTCGATGTACAAGACAGAAACATAATTGTAACATTTTCGCTCGATTCAATTTTTATTCAAAAATGATGCCTTTTTTAAGGATTATTACATTTTTTTTAAGATTTACTTGGACTTTATGTCTAAAATAAATGTTAACAGTAAGAAAATAGAGTTTACTATTGAAGACCAAGATATTTTTTCTCTAGATCAATTATTACTTTAGTTACAAACGAAATAAGAATTGAGACTTACTTTTCGAGCTCGAACGCGATCAAAGAGCGCACGCGATATTCAACTTTATTACGGCTGTATTAGCGTCTAGTACCGTAACCGGTCTCTCAGTGCCAGAAATGAGAAAGGGAGCCTCCTCTTAATAAACAATAAAATATTGGTGTAAAAGAGTTCCGTCATTGAAAAGGAAATAATAGGATTAGTAGTTAAGTGCAGTATAGCGGAAAAACTCCTTGGTGTTTTATATTATTAGCAAGTATAATTAAAATTTAATTTAAAATATTTCATTTTACTTAATCAAACAACAATTACACAGGCACAGAGTAGGTAATAGACTACATGACTCTAGTTAGGAGCAAGTTTTAGGTCAACTTTTCCTTACAGCTGTAAAAAATACCAAATTATAACTATACTCGTCGATCATATGCATATCATATTTTGGAAAATAAGTTTTACGTGTCTATAATAATTAGGTAGCCGTAGGCACCTACAGAATATATAATCGTCTTAATGTGAATATCTTCAGATACCTACTGAGTACGAACGTACGTTTCAATGTTTTGAATGTATTACTTATGTGTAATAATAATAAATAAATAATTATTACTTACATGTACATAGCTGGCATTCGGCAATTAGTTGGAGATCTTGCTGAGCAGATAGCCGTGGAATAAAAGCAAATTAAATGTAGCCTGTGCAACGCCGCAGCAGTTTTCATCCCTCGAGACGGTTTTCACTAACGAGTGTCGAATTGAAGCCAAAAAAAGAAATAAGAATTTTTTACATGAATTTTGTCAAATCAAGTCGTATATTTTCGTAGGTCAACGTGCGTCTCGTGATACAATATGTGTACTTGTGCTGAGGGCAGTGAGCCATGAGTTAGCCACTGACAAAATAATAGCGCGGGATTACCGACTCATCCTGCTGACAACTCAACGGACAAGATTACAATACATGTATTTATTTAGTAGTAAAATTTATGAAGATGTAAAAACGAATATATCTAATATGTTATTATTACTATTTAGTAAATATAAGCAAATTAAAAAGGGCCTTTCAAAGCCAAGTAAGAACTAAGAAGTCATACGTAATTGTATTGAACAAAAAACTTGAATTGAGGACTTTCTTCTTTTTTGAAGACTATTGATAATAAATTTAATATCATCACTACTGACTACTTACATAATATAGGTAATACAAAGTCGCTTTCTCTGTCTCTATACCTATCCCTATGTCCCTATATGTACTTAAATCGTTAAAACTACGCAACGGATTTTGATGCGGTTTTTTTAATAGACAGAGTGGTTCTCGAGGAAGGTTTTAGTATATAATTTTTTAGGCTTTAGAGTTTAGACAAAGCGAGCGAAGCCGCGGGCAGAAAACTAGTAAAATATATACCTAATCTTCATTGAACTTTCCCAAAGAAAGAGCTTGCATGTCATTTTTTGGTCCATTAACAAGTGAACAGTATACATATTAATAAGTACCTAGTTAGTTATGTAAATAAATTTATATGTATAGAGATTTTTTTACCGATAAAATACTGTATAATTTAAAAGCAACTGGCAGCAGCAATGCTTTTTTGCTTTTTTGGGAATGACTAGTTGTAGAACCAGGTGACTGAAGAAAAGCGGTGAGGGTTTGAAAATAATCTATAAATTTCAATTAAGTAAAAGAGAAGTCATTTTGCAGTGGATTCCATCTCATACGAACATTATAGGCAACGATAAGGCGGATGAATTAGCGAGATTAGGTGCTTCTGACGGCATGGTTTTGAATATTATACCTTTCTTTACAGAGTATCTACCATACCTACAAGGAACGATTCAGAATTTGTGGAAAGATTACTTTGATCGTAGATCTAGAGAGAAGGGTATCTGGTATAGAACCATGCAGTCGGAACCTTTAAGATGTCCTTGGATCTGTAAATGTGATTTTAAAAGACCTGAAATTGTGATTGCTTTACGTCTTCGCTCCGGGCACATTCCATTGAATCATTTTAAATATCTTATGCGTAAATCGAATACAATGAATTGTACACAGTGTGGAGTGGTTGAGGATGTTTACCATGTCTTGATGGAGTGTGTCCGGAACCAAACTGAACGAAAAAGAGGCCTACCAGATGACTATTTAACTAAGGTTGGATTTTGTAATAGCTGTCTGGCATTGTCCGACATCGGAAATGCCAGACAGCTATTACAAAATAAAATATATAAGCTAGGTAATGTGTATTTAAATCAGAGCTAATTTAATGTTTTTGAGGACATACGGAGCGACGTAATCGACTCTCGACTAAGCTCCTTAAATAAAGAAAAAAAAAAAAAAGCGGTACAATATATTTAGTTACATAAAATTAACGATACATATACCTAATAGCTAAAGGTTAAATCTACTATGAATCGAAACGAGTAGGTATTACCTAGGTACTGATTTTTTCTTACAACCACTTCATCATAGAGAATCTTATTTAAATCCTCGTGGGCGGTTAGTGACTTTAATTTGTAAGAAACTGCATTAGTTGCAGCATGCAATTCTACCATTTTCCTTACTTAATATTCAATGAAATCAATATAGGAGGTATATAAAAAACAAAACATTGTAAATAACGTTTTGCATCAGGAACACTAATATTTAAATTTTATAGCCTATAATTAAAAATTAACATTAATAAATGAGTATCTAGCATTTGGAATAAATTAAACGTGTGATTTAAAAGAGATTTTCATAGGTAATAATAGAATATAGTTTCCTTAATTGTACTTTAGTTTTATAAAAAATAAATGAATAATGTCTTAATTGTATTTTTATTGTTATGTAATTTATTGATTAGCGTATCTAGATAACGTTAATTCAGTATTTTCTTTTGTTTGATTTTACCTGAGTATTAGGTATACATTTATAAATTAAAGATTTTAACGGATTTTAAACGCGACTGATGATTTTAGACTGAAGCAGAACACGCTCTCCCGTGACCATTGCTCGCTCTGCAAAGTGTGCAAAACGTCAGTATAATAATAATAAATAATTTTTTGACTATGTATGTATTGTTAAATTTCTTGTTATACTAATAATTAATATCCTTTAATCATCAAAAAATTAAAATACCTCAGCACATAAGCCGAGGCGATTTGTAAAGACTTGATTAGGTAGGTAATATATAATAAAATTTTAGAACTTTCAGAAGAAGAATAATATAGATATTATGAAATCCAAAACCAGTAGTGTCCGTCAAAGTAATATATCAAATTAATATCCTGTTATGAATTATTAAAAGAAACGCTTAATTTTTAACGAACTTCCGCTTCCGCTTATACAACTTTTCACGACACAAATTTTTCACATTATCCTTCAATTCAATAAATAAACACTTCTTAATTTTATTGAATACATGATTAATAAATATATATTAAATAAAAATAATATTTATTTTAAATCATTTTATTAATATAGTTATATTTTTTATTATACCAAATTAATTTATTATATGCTATTGTAACAAGGAGACGTGGTCTCTATAAGATAATACATATATGTTTTATATGTATTTCTGCTTAGAAAAACATGGGTATATTTTACGAGAAGTCCCTTTAGTGCAGTCATTTTAGGAAGTTCACCTCGGAATTCGAGATACCCAGCTGTAAGTCTGTATATACTTGTATATTAACACCCTAAAAGTTGTCTCAAAACCTACATATTGTAGGGTGTAAGCAACTATTAAATTTCAAGGTCAAAGGTCACAAAAATCGTTTTTTTGGAAATATCTCATTTCCTATGGGTTTTTTGCTATTTGTATTTATTGTCAATATTGTAGAATAGAAAATTCTCTACAAATTTTGTTTAAAAACTTTTTTTATACGGTGAACCGTTTTCGAGATAGAGGGCGGAGAGCACGCGGTCACAACATCACTTCAGGTCAACCGGTGTGCGCCATATATAGTTGATGAACTATCAATGATTATAAATATTTGTCAATTTTTCTTAACTATTATATTATATTTTATCATTTTTTTCCTAACTTATCCACTTTTTATTCAGTATTAATTTATTTAACAACACTTACCTGCCCATGTTATTGCAGAATTGTTAATGAAAATACAATAGGAATTATATTTGAATTTTAACCTAATTAATATTAATAACTTCTTACATGATGAAAAAAAAAACAAATTATGAATTAATCTTTTTATTAAGAAATATCATTTATGTTTATTGAAAGTAAAAAATGGAATAAAGGGTACAAAAACTACAATTTATAATTTTAATCATCTTCTTCCTCTTCATCGTCATCTTCTGGCTGCTGGCAAATTTCAAACTGGTCTCCATTATCGTCTTCAACGACATTTGTCTCAAGTTCTTCCATGATTTCGGAGTCAAAGGTTCCATCTTCGTTAATGTCGCTCTGATATGGTAAAGCATTGAGACAAGCTTGCCCATTACATTGGCCACAAGCCAAAGCGCATTGCAAGCCCGCTTTCCTGCATCCGCATCGCGAACCACAACCACTCTTGCAGTTGCAGAAAATTGTATTTAGCAAATCTTCTGGAGCAGGTGATAAAATTTTCATGATAGACTCCAGAAAATCGTGTCGCATGCCCAACCTGGGGTTCCAAATCATGTCCTAACCAAGTTTGAACTTGATAATATACACGGTTGAAATGTCGATGAGCAGCTGCACTTGTTGGTGGAATATTTGAAAGCAGCGAGAATTCCCAGGTATAATTTTCGACGTAGTAGAAGAATTTTAAAATTTACAGATTTTAAAGAGGCTCTAAATTATTATTTTTTATTTAAAATGTCATTAGTGTAAATGGATGCATAACAATTCTGCAATTACATGGGCAGGTAAGTGTTGTTAAATAAATTAATACTGAATAAAAAGTGGATAAGTTAGGAAAAAAATGATAAAATATAATATAATAGTTAAGAAAAATTGACAAATATTTATAATCATTGATAGTTCATCAACTATATATGGCGCACACCGGTTGACCTGAAGTGATGCTGTGACCGCGCGCTCTCCGCCCTCTATCTCGAAAACGGTTCACCGTATAAAAAAAAATTTTAAGCAAAATTAGTAGAGAATTTTGTACTCTACAATATTGATAATAAATGCAAATAGCAAAAAACCCATAGGAAATGAGATATTTCCGAAGAAAGCGCATACAACCGATTTTTGTGACCTTTGACCTTGAAATTTAATAGTTGCTTACAACCTACAATATGTAGGTTTTGAGACAACTTTTAGGGTGTCAATATACAAGACGAAGACGAAGATTTACAGACTTACAGCTGGGTATCTCGAATTCCGAGATTCGTACCTAATTTAACCTTAACCTCCTAAGGACCAATGGCCTCATATAAGTACATAAACACCATCACCATTACAACCCAAAGCACCAAAAAGTTTTAACTAAATTACCAACCACTGTCCTCATCCGATGACAAAATCGAAAATTCGAAATAACTTAAAAAATACCGCGCTTTTCTGCCTATGATCACTGTGTAACGCGATTGGCTTAATTGAACTATTAGGTTTGATAGGTAAATGGGTTATCCAATCACAGAATTTTAAAATACTTTAGTTAAAGTTTTGAAAATGGCTGGTCAACGTAACAGAGGTAAGTTAAATCGTTAATTATCATATTAATCTCTCACTTGATTTTCATTTGGTATTGAAAAATGAATAGTAAAAACAGTACAGGAACGTATTTTAATTAAATTTAACGAAACAATTCATATTGTATTTTTAAAATTCACGGATAATTTTTATGTGATCATGTGTGAACATTGGTCGTTACTTACAATATTATTTTCATTTTTTTTGTACTCATTTGAAGACATTGGTAGTCAATGACTATAAAACATTTAATTAGTTAATAATTTATTTTGTTGTTTTACAGTAATTTTGAGTGTAATTGTCCTGTTTTATGATTATAATTTATTTAAACTGTCAACAGGAATTACTATTGCAATCAAAATATACAGTTATCTTCCTTATTTTTTCAGTTATTCGTGACGATAATATCATCGATTTCCTAGCCGACTGACGGAGATTTTATTCCTAGTGATGAAGACTTAGGAGACCCACCATTTGTTTCCGAATCGATTTTTAGTTAGCTCATTGATATTTCAAGTTCCTAATATTGTACTTCCAATGTTTTTACTTCTTTTTTTAACATATGTTCAGATAGTTTAGATATTTTATTACCTAATATGTAGTAAACTTACACATTTAGAATTTAAGAAAAACTGTTTTTAATTCTTTTGTATACTTTGTAGAGGTTTTTGTATGATCTCATATTTTATAACATAAGTAAATAAAAAAATCTACAAGTAAAACCTTAATTTAATAAAAAAATTTTTGGATTCACTTAGGTCTGATGTGATCACATGAGAACAAAATAAATCGAGGTTTTTTTTTCAGAAATGTATTCTATAAGCTATATTTTACACAGATAAAAAATCCCACAAGTAAATTTTAACTCTAACAATAAAAAAAATAAAAAAATATCATTGGGTGGCAGGTCTACTGTATTTTTATGTACTCAGGTGAGAACAATGGGTGGTAATGCAGAATAGGATTTTTTTAGCTTGGTCCTTAGGAGGTTAAATGACTGGGCCACTTTTAAAAGGACACTTTTGGAACTAATTTTAACTTGCCTGTCTTCTACTATTTTTATTTTATGTAACTGCCTTTTGCACGCCCCACAACGCGAAGGGTGTGGGTGTGTTCTACTCTCGACAGACCAAGTGTCAAGTTCTTTTACAATTTTGACCACTGCTGTGAGACTTCTTTCTAGGAATGGTATTTAGGTAGGTAAGTACTTGATTAGACTTCTAATCACATCACACTAATTTACTCATCATTTAACGGCTGATTTCTGAATTGAGTGCCTATTTGAAGTTAAAAACTTATAAAACTATACATACCTACTTAAATATTTTTTATATGTCACATAAGCTTTCACAAACCAACATTCATTTCAGAAAATATACTTCTTTTTATACTGTGCTATTTGCTATTATATATTTCATTCTCGTGTTTTATAATAATTAATATAGTGATCATTTACTTATCATTTATGATATATTTATCACTACTTACTAGTAAGTAACTAGTAAACATAGTATGAAAACTTTTGACATCGCATTATTTACGGATAATAATCAGCCGCATCCGGTTATACATGATCAGTTGTGTCCCTTTGAATTTACTTCATACCTATATGAAACTATATAGCTGTGCCCCGCGGCTTTACCCGCAATACTCCGCTTCTGTTGGTCTTAGCGTTATGATATGTAGCCTATAGCCCTCCTCGATAAATGAGCCATCTAACATCAAAGAATTTTTCAAATCGGACCAGTAGTTCCTGAGATTTGCGCGTTCAAACAAACAAACAAACTGTTCAGCTTTATAATATTAGTATAGATAGGTACATAAACTAGTAAAACCTCGTACCCAAACGCATAAACCTTCACATATGTCAGAGACTGGAGACTGACTATAAAATTTTAGCTATTTAGACCTAAGATTTAGACATTGTTCTTAGATTTGAACATAATGATAATAAACCTAGTTTTTTATAAAAAAGAACGTTTGAGATGATGAGAAAGGGAACTGGCGATGAAACAATTTCAATTAGTTTATGATCATTAAGTATATACCTAATACAATTATAAGAGATCGTTTTAGGTCGATTATTGAAGTAGGTACATTAGCCGCTCAGAATGGGATATTTTTCACACTTGGTTCGTGGTCCAGCGCAGCCTAATTGGGACAGTTGCGTGTATCGGCGGCATGCGGGCGGACGCAGGCCTAATCTTCTCATTGCGACTGACCCCGGCCGGTGGAGCCGGCCCAGGACAAATCGTAAACACAAATTGTTTTATAAGGTCAATGTTAATGCATGCGATGTTTTGATTGGCAATATTGAATCTACTGCGTAGCGAGGAACCCCATTACGTCGTATAAACTGATCGATTTTTATTATGGAACAAGGCAATTTTTTCTGGTTACGTGATGGCTTAGTTTGACTGTGAAAGAGGATGCGGGCGTAGTAAAAGAGAAGTGATTCTGCTCATGAACATTCCAGACCATTTTATTAAATTGTACACTTATTTTTATTAAAAACTAGCTTTCCACCCGCGGCATCGCCCGCGCAAAAGAAAGAAAAACCCGCATAGTTCCCGTTTCCGTGGGATTTCCGGGATAAAACCTATCCTATGTCCTTTCTCGGGTATCAAAATATCTCTATACCAAATTTCATGCAAATTGGTTCAGTATTTAAGGCGTGATTGAGTAACAGACAGACAGACAGAGTTACTTTCGCATTTATAATATTAGTATGGATATAACACAACAAGATATATAAAGGGGATTTTATTTTGATCTTTCATTACTTTGTGAAGGGCTTGAAATAAAATAACATTTACTTTCATTTTAATTTAATATTAAAACATGAGTTACAACAAATGGCATCTTAAAACAAAATCTTACTTAGAAAATAGTAAAGCTGCTCAATATAATGAATTCAATATAAATATGCATTTATTTGATTTCTCATTTGAATCAGTAAGTAAACGTGTTTTCCTTATAAATCCATGAATAAATAACAGATTTTTCAAAGTCACAATATTTTATGAGGCCTGCTCAAGTCGAAATGTAGCGCTTCATTATTTCGTCATATTGATTCAAATGAAAAAGTCACTCAATTTAGATTTCCGAACGATATTTTATTTAAATGTATAATTTTGATCCCAAAATGTTTTCTTCCTACTTTACATAAATTATCGAATTTGCAATACTGGAAAAACAATTGTCATCTACACTATCTCTTATATTATTGACTATTGAAATCTACTATGTAATTAAGTACATGATGTGTGTAACATTAATATGTAACGTGTTTGTGTATACTTATCTAACTACAAGGCAATGTAAAGTGCTTGTTTGTGCAAAAGAGAAAAACCTTTTTGAACTTTTAAATTATGTTATGAATTCACCACTTCCTGATTTTAGTATCCAACTATATAAATATGTAGGTAGTTAATCGAATCCCCGAAAGGTTAAACGATAACTTGTGTTAGCAAACATTATTATTGCATTACAAAGCTAAGGGACATTTCATACTACTTCTTAAATATTAACTCAACTTAAACTTTTCATACACCATTTATATCGTATCAGGAAGTATAGGTAAACCAGAATCTGATGGCAAATTGGGAAATCAAAATTTTGAGTGTGCAACCCTAGGGAAAATGGACTGAACGATCTTGATACTGCTTATTTTTTATTTTGTCCTCAACATCATTAGTCACATTACATAAGTGAACAATACTGTACTTAATAATGAGATATCCACTTAATATTATGTAGGTACATACTTACATGTATAATATACATATTACTTTTATCTATGTAATACATATTATTATTTACACATACCTATATTTGTATATTCATTATCATTATGCCATGTAAAAATATGGATGTAATGATAATGCAGATCAAAACTAGATTGCTAATATTTTTTTATAAAATAAAATAAAAATAAAATAAAACTATGTTTATTTTCGTAAGTATTAAAGATACACACATTATAAAATTGACTTCGACAGCTTGGACTTGACAAATAGCCGTATTGGAAACTCCTGTAATAAGTTTTCATAAAATTATATTGTAATCAACAAACAATATTATAGTTACCTACTTATAATATTTTTTATTTTAAGTATCAAAACGGGTAAGTCCAATTTACCAATAAAATATTCAAAATTGAAAATTGTGATGTGTTTGACCCTTCTTCATCGAATGTTTTTCTATACACATTATAAACAACACCTCTTGCTTGTGATCGCAGCGGCTTTTTCGACATTTTCGAAGATTTTTTAGACAAAATCCTAAAAATTATTCATCAATTGCAAAGAAGACAAATTATTTGACAACCAATTTGATAGTTGTCAAATAAAATTGCCATATGAAAATCTTTTATTTCGTAAATATAAATATGCCATCAGATTCTGGTAGACCTATAGCGAAATAAATAAATTACATTCATACATCTGCCACTATACGTTCAACAATATCTATGAATCTTCTTAAGACTTTATTTAGTACTTTAAAACAATCGTATATTTATAGAAATACATATATCGGAGTCCAGATGGGACTAATTTTGGGATCATTTATTTCATGATATAGAAATATAAAAGCAAAGTGTAAAAAAAGCTGTGATAAAAAACCTTACATATCAAATCAAATTCATAAGGGCCAAAGGTGTATTCAAAAGCTAACAGTATTTTACAAATAAATTAGAAACAAAAACAATTTGTTCAAGAACAATCACATAAGCGAAGGCTCGTAAGCGCCTGCAGTGTGCACGAAGGTCATCGTTAACCAAATATATTATTCATTTTAAATAAACAACCAACCACCTTAGCACAAAAATATGTACAACTTAAAACTAAAGACTTGTAAAAAAAATAGAGAGATTTTTAATAAAAGCATGATTGTATAACAGCTCTCCTACGAATCGTAGGCGTTCAAAATGACCAGAAAAAAATCGAATGTTTTAATTCATAATTATTCTTCTTAAACAAAACTTATACGAAGAATATTAAAAAAATTAATACTAATATTACTATAACAACCGCCAAACAACTTTCTATCTAACCTCTATAAAAACTTTTCAACACTCAACATCAGTTCGCACCACTGGTCGTTAAATAGTAATTTTATTATTCTATATCTATCGTTAAATTATAACAATATTAGCCTATAAAAATATATAACTAATTTAATATATGGGAATATTTTCGCCGTGAAAAAAAAAACTGAATAAACACACAAAATAAAGTAAATGAGTATGAGATTATAACCCTAACTACATTCAAGTAGACTTAAATAACGATGAACCTTATAACTTAAAATTAAAAATAAATTACTTAAAAAGTAAAGTAGCACGTTATCTTGTTAGTCAGATGAAACAGTTAAATAGTTGATAACATTTTTACGTTACAAAAATATTGTTTTACTTGAAAATATCGCGATAAATTTATATACAAAGAGATTCCAATACACGACGGGAGCATCTTCGTCGGCTCGACACGCCCATTCCTTTTATTGTCACAGAACATCAACCATTAAGGAATGTACTTG
>CAJQZM010038086.1:30096-58120 GCA_907164665.1 Colias nastes | reverse complement strand
ATGGTCATAGTGCAATCTCCAGTGTATTAGATATAAGCTTCTTGGTCACGGCGTAATAACTTCGAAATGTCAAATGATCGGAGGGTCAAAGACAAGGATATATAATATTAAACATGGTACAGGTACATATTATTATTTTGAAGAAATTATATTTCATAAGAGTTTGGCACAGACTTCGTGCATCCGGATTTTGATCTGTTTTTAAACTAAAAAGATGCGTTATCAAAAAAGCTGAAAAGTTTGTTTGAATGCGCTCATCTCAGGAACTACTGGTCTGATTTGAAAAATTATTTCAGTGTTAGAAAGCCCATTTAAGGAGGAAGGGTTATATATCATCACGCTAAGACCAACAGGAACGGAGCAATGCGGGTAAAACCGCGGGGCACAACTAGTGGATTATATATTGATCTTTAACGTAACACATTACACGTTACATTCTTTAAATATTATTGAAGACAAAAATGTTTCTAATCATAATTAAAATAAATTATCACAAAACTAATCCTCTTATTCAATTTCTAGTGCCGATAACCGATAAAAATTAATTGAAAAACATGAATTAAAATAACATTCCACGATTGCGTAAATTATTATCGATAAAATTATATAATAAACAGAATAATCTATATCTAAATCTTAATGCAGTAGAAAATATACAATAGAAATAACCTTGAATGGAGCCTAACATTAAAGATGTAAAATTCAACTTAATTATTCAATCCTTATAAACAATAAATATAATTAACATTACAATAATTTTGTTTGTTTTATCGTCAAAGGTCGTCGAATTAATTCAGACGGCGACGCTACTAATTCGTAAGCTAATTTCTTAATGCTCTATTAAATAAGGCTTATTTGCTTAAGTCGTACGTTGTTGAGAATTTTAAAACGATTAAGGGTATTTTAATAAATTATAGCCTGTGATTTACATTCCAATATATTATAAAGTTTATAATAATTAATATTGGGTTGGCATAAAGGCAAAAATATTACCTTATAATTACTATAGACACAGCCAAGACGCTCTCATTACTAAATATTTACGTAGTTTACAAACTAAGTCCTGCGTATAAGAAAAAACTTTCATTAATTTAAATTCATTTATTTAAAAATAAAATTCACTTCACAGCGGAAGAACATCCTACGATTATCTATTGAATAAAGTGCCCTGTATTTCTAATTTCTATTAAACCCTTGGTAAAAAATAACTAGCTCAAACTTCATAGTCACCATTTTATTTACTCAACTAAATACCTTTTGAAAAATAACCCAATAAAATACGGATTTATTAAACGTCGCATGAAAGCTGGAAAAATTTATTATTTTCATTTCATTTGAAATATTCACGTTAGTTATATTTGATAGTCCAAAATAAATGGGGTATAAATTCAACAATTTTATTTCATCCTTTTGTGCGAAATAAAAAATTTATAATGAAATAAATTTCCTATCGAATTGAAAGAAAGAAAGAAAGAAAGAAAAGACATTTAATTCAACACACACATAAAGACAAATAAAAAAATAAAACAGAAATTAAATAGAAAAACACATTGAAATTACGATATAAAACATGAATATTAATAAGGTGTGATCCTGTGTGCTGAACATTGTATTATTATTCAATCTAATCTAAGATTATTTTACAATATATTCTTTATTCTATTCATTCTTCTTTAACTATCTAATGTACTCATTCAAAAAACTTCATCTTTATAGCACAGATTAGGTATAGTCTCTATGAAATTCAACTTCATTTTTCTAAAATTCTTAATTGAAGCCCACACAAAATACCTGTAACGAACATCATTAAACTCAAACCAAACATTCATATATTCAATTAGACTTCTAAAAGCACTTTTGAACCATCTGTATCATAATATAGTTTTACCATTTGCCACCTGTAATAAATTCCTACACTTAACAAAGTTAACAAATCTATAGCACCATATTCAAAACAACAAAAAACCAGTGTCACTATCAGGAAGACCTCGAGATATCTCATCAAATCTTATCAACATTTCGAGATATTTCCAAACGTACGTATCTACTAGGTAGGTACTATCGGAGTCAATATTTGCAGAAGACATCTGGGACGCTCTCACGGACCCTTGGATAAGGAGGGAAAAATACACAGTATTAAAGTATTCAGTTCAATGCAATGCTGAAATCTATGCGATTTGAAAATTTAATTCTGTTTATATGTTAATTTTGAGTAAGATATATTTATATTGAATGAAGAAACTAGAAATTTATATTGAGTAATTATTTCATTATATTCAATACCAAATTACAATACATAAGTATCTTTGTTTGGGCTACCATTTTAGGTCTAGGAAAAATCCCTATCAATATTTCAACTTTCCATACCAACCCATGCGTAAAAATAAAAATAAAAACACACGCTGACACACAAAACATGCGGGTTGAAATGAGAGCACCTTCATTTAATGAAATGGTCCAAAAATATGTCATACCTTTTACGGTAATAAATACGAATAATAATGGAAAGAAAAATGTTATGTTCTTTCACTTTGCACTAATATTATAATGGAAATAGGAAGGAATATAGATAAGGAAATACGTACTTGCCACTTGCAGATTTGTTATTCCACATTAAATTTTGGTTATTCTACGAAAAGGAACGCACTCTAATCAGTTCATATAGTAGATAATTTAATCGATGAACAACACAGACACGTTCAGTTACAAAATAATCTAGGCTATATCTCAATCTATGTGCATGCATACATGCATACACTAGACCATATAACTGGACATTATAATGATCTACATCTCATACACCTGGACCAGTGGAGCGTACAAATTTTACAGTAACTTTTCCGTTGTTTACGCCAAACCATGAATAATTAATACCCAATACTATAACAAAACTCAGTACTATAAAATTGCTGGAAACAGTTAAGACTTCATTTCACACATCAATAACTAACCACTAGACACTGAAAAACTGGGTTATGATATACTTTGCAAAAGATAAAGACCCATGTCTTCGTCTACGACTATATTATATTGACTTAAACAAAGCCTATTTTAAATATGATGATTATGGGAAAAGTATTCCTTAATGTATTTATATCAATAAAACATGTATTTATAGAACAGAGTCAAAACATTAACAAAAAAAGTTATCAGATTAACTAGAGTAAAAATAAAGCTTATCAGCATGATTCGAGCAAAGCATTATTCATCAACATTTGATCTTATATCTGTAGATATTTTGAGATCTTGGATAACACTTAAGATGCTCCAACAAAGTATATTATTTTCGTTTCAAGATAACTATTAAATGCTTGGTGCAAACCGAGAACGATCTTCCACATTAACGAAATCTCAACAAGAATATTCCCCACTTTGTTTCCCGTTTCTTTAATTATATTCTTGAAATAAAGTCTCCCAAATAAATGTTACACATTACTCTCCGATCAACATAACGACGCCATAAATCACTACCCTAAAACAAGCAAATTAAAACGAAGAATGCCATAACTTATTTTATCGTCCGTGTAAAAGCTTTTCTATTCCTTTTATAGTATTAGTTCCATAAAAACCAGTTTATTCATGATGTTTTGAGACATATCTCTAGGTACTTGGCGATCGGCCAGAAAACTGCAATAACTAATACCTAGGAAATACACCGATTGTAAATTCCATACGTAAATGTCACAAACAAGGTCATAATTCCTAACTTTACGATGTTCATACAACTGTAGATGGAGAAAATTGAGAGAAAAAGACTCAAATATATTATGGTGCCGTGTCGTAAAGAGTAACTGACTTGAGCAATATTGGTCAACTTTATCTCTTATCTTAGCAATTTCTTAACTTTTATGACGCAAATTTCATTACAAAATCAGGAAAATTTTAAGACGCTAATTCTTATTGATTTATTGCTAATGCTTCAAGAGATAATCTGGATAGGATCTTAAAAATGGAATGAAGACTAACTATACTAGATATTATTTGTTAAGTATTTGCATCATAAATCTCAGACTTCAATGATAGTGGTTTTATAAGAAGCGCCGAAGGAGTACCTATTAAGCGATAGTCACGATGCAGTCGTTTAGAAAGTTCGAGAAAACAGAGATAGGTACAATAATTTGAACCTCTCCGTATCTGCATTAACTTCACTTGTGTATTGACATTGTTTTGACGAGAAAGTCTATGTAAATAACGTCCATTGTGTGACAGATAAAATCGAATATTTTACATGAAAAGAAAATTAATACCACTGATACCTAATCGCAAAAAAACATAATATAACAATAACAGATATGAATTTAATTCGTATATTACAGAAGAAAAATTCGCCGTGAATAACCATATCTCGTGTAAGGTGGAAAAATAAATAATCCTATAAGAGGATTTAAAGTTATGGAGGCGTGATAAAAATCTCTGTACTCAAACATTTCTCAAGCGTTGACGTAAGGTAAAGGTAGAAAAAAAATATCTATATATAAATAGATAGAAGCTCGCATTTTTATATGTATTTTAGAGAGGGTCTTCCACATTCGTGATTTATTTACATATTTCTACGTTTTGGTATTGTAATGCAGATTTGTCAAATTTCATTGTAACTAATATTATGTGTAAACAAAGACAGGCAAGGTTCGTTGGAAGGCGATGCCATTTAAACTATCGAGCAAACCTAGTATTAATTGATAAGACCAAGTTATACTAATTTGACCTCGTCTCGTTTATTTACAAACATCAAATCAAACATAACAAACATACGTGAAGTCTGATCAAAGCTACAACACCATGTGCCACATACGATGATGTAACTACACTATAAACAGGCTTCACAAATCCGGTGTTAAATGCAACCATTCAAAATCCATTAGACTCTATAACTTGAAATTCTAGACTGTTCCCGAAACCAATATTAATAAAATCCGAACTAGCAAAATCCACGGTAACTTTCGAACACCTATGAATTCTGAAGCGCGGAGTTTCAAAGTTAAATCAAATGTGAAGTGTAGAGGAACGGTTCCGATAACACTCGTACGGTTTACCATTCGTGATATTTTTTAGTTTTCTACCGACATGTACGTACTTGTTTTTTGACGCCATACTGTGTACTTCGCAAACGTTATTCCTGCAGCTTTTTTGGCAAAATTAATTTGCAAAAAATGGGAATTTTCTTTTCAGTATAAATACGATTTTTTTTTCTTATTGAGGTTTTGTTTTATAAATGCATATTCAAATAAATACACTACTACGATATTATAAGAACAAAATATATACAAGTTTTCTAAACTATATTTACCTCATAACATACATTTAGTTTTCAATTTGAAATGGTGCACTTTAAACATTTACTCTACATATCTGCTACGCTGCAGCTATATGCACATATATTACTTTTCACTGCATCACTCACATTAATATATATATAAAATAAAGGGTAACACCAAATTTTAAAGCGAAACTGCCTTAAAACCATTGTAATGCAGACACAATGCAATTATACATATAACCAACTTTCCACACTATTATGACTTTCATAATATAACAGATACGCGGGCTATTGTGAAACATTTGGATATAATGTGAGCATAATGTCCATATGCAAATCGCAAACGACGCTAGAAAACGTACTGAAATAAACATAAATCGCCGTTCGAGTCAAATACCTAATTAGATTTCGCTTTAACCTTGCAATGGCATAAATCGTAATATAACCTTTATTACGTGAAACATTCGTGTCAATCTTGAGCAAATACACTGCGAGTGATACCACAATAAGTTTTTATGGCACAGATAATTTCAGAGATAAAGCTTGCCAATTAATTCCTTCCCCTTTATTGGAGCGGCGCCAGAACGCAACCTTGTAGAACACCCTTAAGTGAAACAGTACATATGTTCCCGTTTGTAAATTAAATTTCTCTCTTTATGAACTTCGTTACAGTTCAATTCTAGGTCAAATGAGAATACGTATTCCCGAGCAGGTCAGGTCACCGGGATTTCATAAGTATAAACAAAAAAAGATGAGCACTATCAGGTAAAATGCTAGATGAAAAATTTTAACGAGGATGTTTATTTAAAATTGTGTTAACATTTTATGAATGTTTGTGTTCCCCGCTGTTGAGTATAATGTTGGATTGTGCGAATACAGAAGCGTGAGGGCCTCGCGTCTCGAGTGTATTTGTCAAATGAAAGGAGATGTCCCATTGTCGCCGAGGGGCGGCCATCTATTCAGTCGCAGACTTGATTAATACAGCTGAATGCACCTCGTTGCAGGAATGACCCACTTTCTGAAAAAATAGTTATTAAACTGCCCACGTTCGTGAAGGCGAGATTGCCTGGTTTAACGAAATAGGTTGCGGTTTTCGTTTTTAACGTTTTCAATCTGGATTTCAAATTAAAAATATTGTATTTCTTTTATATTTTAGTTGCTGCGGTGTAACAATCACAATCTCTTGTATTTGCTCTACAGTTGAAACTAAAAAATATTCTATAATATAGCCCTTTCTACGTTGCAGTTATTATAACGCTGATAATAAAGTGAAGCAGTAAACTAAACACATTTCAACATTCATAGAGTAAAAAGATGCCTCGATTTGGTTTGGTTATTGCATTTTGGATCTAATCCAAATTATCGCAATAAACTTAGCAACTAGCATATATTCAAGTGTAGACCCAAATCAAATCAAGACCTAAATACGGTATAACTAGGTCACACTCGGTTTGGGACTACAAATCAAAACTTGGTGAATTAAGTAACTATTACATTACGGCCCTCGGGTATATCAATTTACTAATCGAATGCTGTATATGAATTTGCAAATAGAAGGCGTCTCTATTTTATATCGTGCTATTTATTATTTTTAATTCATATTTCATAGAAATGCTAAATTATGTTACTTGGTTTTGTCAGTTAGTGGCGTCATTATTATTTTTGGCACAAACTTAGTTGTGCTACGTTGTTAGTTAGGTATATAGACTTTTCGTTGTCTAGTTTAACGCGACCGTATAGAATACACAATCGCTAAAATTAACAGGTGACATTTTAATTTAAGGTGTTCATTGTAAAAGTACGTTTATATATTCCTATCTTCATCTCTATACTTATCACGACTTTTATAAAATATCTACATTGCACATTACACTTAATTATTCGTGAAAATATTCCTGATTGTCTTCGTCCTCATTCTTATCACAACTGTTTGTTTACATAGTATATATCATACTATACGTAATGACTTCTTACCCGTAATCTACCTTCTGACAGAACCAAGACCTGGTCAGCTTCGCCGCTTCCAGCAGTACGCCGCCGAGATCACCGATCCTCATGCCACCGCAGCACCCATCGCCCTCACCCTCACCCACTAGCACTACTTTAGACTCCGACTTCGCCACTTTGACCACTTCACTTACAACACCAACAATATCTCATTTCACTTTATCATTTGCATCGTTTATATCGCTTCGATTATTTACATCAAGTTCATTACACGTAAATGATGTATTGTCAACGTTTCATTTATTACTTTCACTTAATTTAACGGCTTTTATTTTAGATAATATTATCATTGACCTTAAAACAGAAAATTACGTTATTGATATAACCACGTAACCATGCTAATCGACTTATGGCACGACACTGAGACTATGCATTTACGATTACAGGTAAAACAAACAGTGGGACATAAAGTATTCAACCTTGAAGACATTCACTCGATATTAACGGACAATAAAACTATCCTATAAACTTAATTGTGAAACGATTATACTAACAAATATATTAAAATGAAAGACTATACAAAAGAAAGGAAAAGCGTGAGCAATTATAATAGCTCATAGAAGACCATAATATCTGCAAGTCATACACAATTTGAATACCAATGTGTACGTTATAGATGTGGTCTGTGGATATTGTAACCTGATTTTATGTCTCATGTGGATTATTAGAAACTATAGAAATCGGAATACAGGTCCGGAACGAAGTTATTCGCCAGAGAACGAAAGTTACCGACATAGCTCACCGGATTAGCAAGCTGAAGTGGCAGTGGGCCGTTCATATGTGCCGCAGAACGGACAACCGCTGGGGCACACATGTCTTAGAGTGGAGACCGCCGCTCGGCAAACGTAGCATAGGACGCCCTGCTACAAGGTGGAGTGACGACATCCGCAGGGTTGCTGGGCATAACTGGCGGCAACGAGCGAATGACCGGGCTCAGTGGCGTGCCATGACTGAGGCCTATGTCCAGCAGTGGACAAATGGAGGCTGATAATGATGATGATGATGATGATGAAGATAGAAATCGAACAGTTCATTGAAGTTAAAATGGACAACAATTGGCTGATTGAAAATGAAAATCTTTAGAATAAAAACCAGAAGAACACAACATTTCAAACAAATTAATACTTGTATTTTGTATAATTTAAAAAAGCAAGACATCTTAATTATATGCAAATAGCAATATTACTATTGAAAAAGACAATATTCGCACAATGAAAAACCATGATGTCACCGCTATCATAAAATATGGGAAACCACAGCTGAACATAATGTGAATTTTTAATGAACCACTTAAAAGAAGCTTTATTAAATCATCAATATATTAGACATCGTGACAAAATTACATAAATAGACTTTGTTTATGAACATACATCGTCAACGCAGAGAAAAGGAATAAATTACGGGATACACTTTTCATAATCAATTTGCAAATGATGTATGTACAACATAATTACAAGAGAAAACAAACCCAAAATCAGCAACACAAACAAAATCATCGCTATCCAAACCGATAAACAAGCCCTTGACAACAGAATATCTTCATTAAAACGTTACCAGAAAAACTTGAATTAATCAATGTTTTCCTTAAAATAAGGACCCTGAGTACACAAAAACGTAATTTACCAAGCTTCTGGAATGTTCCTCAATTAAATCGAGTATTAAATTCGATTGTACCGTTTCGAGAGGTATCAGAGGATTGGCAGTGTAATATTTCTTAGCTATATACGGTTTCAATGTCATTCACACGACACCACTTCAATAGATGTATCGAGTGTCTGACCAGTGTCAGATTTGTGTATTATAGGATTAGAATTTGAACCTTTTGCACCTGGCCGGAGACCTATCACGTTTAGGCTTTTACGTGTAAATTAAGGAGATTAAATTGCGTTGTTGCGATTAGAATTTTACATTAATGATACAATTTTAAACACTTAAATAATCGATATTATATTATCTAACACGAGTCAATTTGTATATTATAACTGGATTGTATAATATGTTACATAGGTACCTAGTGTTGATTTCCCTGTATTAATTAGTTTGTAATAATTACGTGTATAATTCTGTTATCACCAACATAAAATTTAAAGTGTCAACTCAATATCCGGGTCCATCCAAACTACCTCATTATATAATAATGGCTAATAAAGTAACATATAAACATAATAAAATCGAAATTGAATGGCGTCTCTCGTAACTAGGGAATCCAATCCCGCAAACGCGGGATCCCGCTAATGCGGGATCCCGCACCTTTTTTGCGGGATCAAAAATGCGGGATTACTCATGCGGGATCCCGCACGTTCGCGGGATTGAAAAAAAGTAAGAAAAATAGGCTCAGACGATGATCGGAACTATTATCGGACGGAACGGAACGTAATCTATGTCAGTTCCAGTACTCTATGACTGGGGATTCCCCTACGGCGCACGGGGATTTACCATTGCGCGCGGTCAAGTGTCAAAGAATTTGCGTCTGGGGGAAGTATTTGGAAGCTGTTTATACTTATGTTAAGTCAATTCCGCCTACAAGTGTGGAAGACGAGCGTGCTTTTTCCGCCGCTGGCTATTTATGCAACAAGATAAGATCAAATCTAAAAGATGAAACGTTAGATACTTTATCATTTCTTTCTTTCAATCAGCTTATTTTTTTTAAATATTTAAAAAAAAACTGATTTTAAATGCCTCTAAAACCAATGAATAATATGTTCTATTTCAAATAAAAATCTTAATATGAAACGTGAAATATTGTGAATATTGTATTGTCTTAAACATCATTATATTTAATTTATAATATAAGTGATAACTTTGATTCATGTTGTTAAGAATAATTAAAAATATTTGCGTGTATTTTCTTTCTTTAAATTACATGAAACAAAAATAATAATAATTAAAATCAATCCCGCAAATCCCGCGGGATCCGCGGGATTGATGATCTTAATCCCGCAGGCTTGCGGGATCGCGATTTTGATGCGGGATTGGATTCTCTACTCGTAACTAACCAGTTTTAGTATGGATATTATAAAACGAATTAACCTTTACTAACTCCCTTAATTACAAATTAAACATTTCTTTTTCACTACATAACATAAGAACATGAAAGTTTAAAACAATTATATATCTTTTAGCCTAATATTTTAATGCTTGGAATGGTCAGACTTCGTACATAAACACAAACATATTATGTGAAAGTCACTTCAAATATAAATCGAGACAATTTCCCCATTACTGCAATAACACGCTGCCAACTTCTTTTAATTTGACCACAGACTAAAAAAATGTCCATTTAACATTTCCAAATGTAGCCAGATCTAGAACTCTTACTAAAGCATCACTAATCATCTCCAAATACAGCCACTAGAACTAGAACTCTTACTAAAGCTGCTAAAGCATCACTAATCGTCGTTTTGTTAACAGACAGATTAAACCATAGTCCATTACACAAACAGAAGCATAAATTGAGATAGCCACAGACTATCGAAAGTCCAAGGTCACAAACTCGCGTCAGCTGATTTTTGGTCTTATTAGTTGACATTTCACTATCGTAACGCGTTTCGCTTTTTCCGTAAACAAAATTGATATTTAATTAGTGTTTTTTTTTTATAACAGCTATGTTTTACTTTAATGTTAATTAACATTATATTTTGCATGTTATTTATTTCATTGTTTCAAGGCAATAATTATTTACCTAGTTTAAATATTACAATACGGGAATTTTGGCACAATACTACTATAATATTATTTGATAAATCGATAAATATGTAGGTACGAGTGCCAACAAATATTCTTTATCTGTTCTCCTCTTTAGAACAAAATGTAGTAGCTATAAAATGAGTAGACAGATTATATAGTAATTCCAGATGTTTCCATAATATCTAAAGTACTTTTGATAACAATACCATAAATTGAAAGGCAATAAAGCAGTATCGCACCTCGATTAAAATTCGATTATTTAAATCTATACTAATATTATAAAGCAGTAGAGATTTTTTGTTTACTTATAAACGGTAATCTCAGGAACCACAAGTTCGATTTAAAAAATTATTTCACTTTTAGATAGTCTTTTTATCGGGGAAGGCTATAAGGCTATGTATCATAACGCTAAGCCCAAAAGGAGCTAAACAATGCGGGTAAAACCGCGGGACACAGCTAGTATTATTTATATATTATTATGAGTTAAGGTGAAGGTAGAATACAGATCTCTGGCTGGCCTTCATTAATCACTTGTAGAATGTTTAAATTATTAACTTATGCGATTTATTTTTATGTCTGTCAATATGTTAATTTCGGTTAAATAATAAAATTATTTTTATAATCGTGAGTTCAATTTTGAAAAGACATTTCAACAGGATACTTCGTAAGTATTTTATGAAAGCAGAGTTATTTATTTCGAAGAATTAGAAGTTTTACGAATCATCTTATTAGCTAGCGCGAGAATCTGTACAGAGGTCAATGAAAGTCTATAAACTTACGAATAAATCAAAGGCAGCCTTGGCAGCATCATAAAACTTCAACACATTTGATAGTGAAAGTATTATTCTTTATTATCGTAATTTTATGATTTGTTTCTGTTAGATATTTATATTTATTAACTTTACCTAACCAAAAATTTACAACATCTAGCTGCCTTAATATATAGGTAATCAATTAATGAAAAGTAATAAATTAATAATTATATAATATTTAAAAAAATCGCGAAAGTGTATAATCTGTGGCACACACAAATATAATCAAGTATCCAATACTGCTGAGCGGAGATGTCGCCGCCTTACACTGAACAAATTCAATTAAAACACAACCTAATTGCCATTGTGTTAATACACAATTTTCAATACCGTTACACGTTTTGAAACGATCACCCGAAAACAATATCACAGATTAGAGAATAGTTACTTCGTAACAGATACATCACTCCCATACAAAAGCTAAAATACCTACGCTATATTTACCTACAAAATGCGCCGCAACTCGGCTGCAGTAAGAAATGTACTCTACGAACACGCACCGAGAAGCGAGTTTCCCGCGCACGCCGCGTGATTGCGTCATCAAACGAAAACTTTAGGGTTGTACCGAGCGCGTAAATTAAACACAGAGTTGCTGAAACACTTAATTTTTTATTGTTAATTATATTTGTTACATTATACAATAAAAAAAATGAAATCTTATTGATAGTAGTTGTTTCCTTCGGTTTCACCCGCGTGGACCCGCTATAATATGTGTCTCCTGGATAAAAAATAGCCTGGTAGGTTTGTGAGTTTCTTTGTTACTGCGTGGCTCGGGGGCTGCTGACTATATGGCTGAGATTTACGGGTTCACGGGTAGAGGGTTCATTCGGGTGAATCTGCGGCCACAAGACCAATACAGATAAAAATTATATGTGCTTTAATTTTATGAAATGTTCAATGTTTTTTTTACCATCGCTGAACTTACGGTTATTCAATTTAACTGTTGTAAAAATTCTGAATCTTATGAAAAATTTTAATAAATAATCTTCGACACCCGTCCACATCGCAATAACCGGGCATCTTGGTAGCGAGCGCGGGAAACGTGACGCGGGTGCGCAGTCTCGCGTGTGCCAACCAACTGCCGCTTGGGTCGGTACCGACCTACTGTGCGGTAGGCACTTATAGCGCGACCTTGAGCGAGTGACGGAGGCCTGACAATATGTTCAGTTATGAAAAGTAAACAGCCTGTAAGGAAATACGAATTTTTAATTTTACGTAAATTTATGTAACCACTATATTTCTTGACTTATTCACTTATTCTGGGCTTTCAGCTACCTACATAGCAAATTTCATTGCAATCGGTACAGTAGTAGGTATTTGTGTGAAAGAGTAACAAACATCCATCCATCTATCTTCACAAACGTTCGCATATTTTATAATATTAGTATGATATTTAATATTTAAATTAATCATTTTATTGTAATTATGATGATAATATGAAGATCGGATCGAATTAATCACAACAGAATAAATACAATACTTATTATGCCATCAAAAACTTCTCAATAGCCACTAAAATATAGCCAAAACTATTAATAAATGACATTAACGAGAATCGATTTTAAACTAATAATAACGAAATATCGATACTTATCTACTTTCACTATAACCAAGTCATCAAGATTACAAACAAAACCTTGACCACAAACCCAAGGCGAAAGCAATTAAAAATAAATAAATATAAATCGTAACAATAAATTTAAACGAATCTGATACAAGGCACTTTCGTGTGTTATAATGTATGCAAACTGTACGAAATAGATTTATTCCACTTTATAGCACGTAATAAATTACTTAAGCGTTGAATAACTTTGCAGCCAATTCTGTTTTTAAGTAATATGTGGTAATATACATAATCCGTGTTGAGTCATAATAAATATTTTTTGTGTAATAGGTAGGTATATGATTATATCTTGAACTGACCATTGTTCCTACATGAATAATAATTGTTATGATTTAATTTTCGTGGACTGCTCAATACAACAAAATGGGACAAATAAACCATAAAAAGAAACAATACATGTTCGAAAATCTATTTAAAATTTAAATAATCGTGCGATGAATCTTAAAATTGAATATAATATAGAGAGAATGAAAAAGAAATCGCTAATAACAATTACCTACTATACACATAATTATCGCTAGGGAAAGTTGAAAACTATGCAGAACCCGCGGCACGTTATTAAACACGGCTTATCATAATAAATAGCCAATAGCATAATTTCATACGTACGGCATTTGGTTAGCAATTGTTCGAAAGGGAATGTTGTATTACATTCACAGTCTTTATGTAATTAACTTGATAATAAGGAAATATATTAAATTACAATTATTACAATACTTTTAATGTTTATTGTAAAGGAACTAGAGCACATCAAATATTGTGCCACAATCAACGATCAACGTTTTTTAAGAATCATCATGACAATTAATTACATTGAATTCAAACTAAAATTCGATTGCTCTTGCGGGATCACAGGAAGCCGAGAGGTCATGGTCGCCCCGGAATGGGGAAAGACGCGGGTTTGAATCCCGCCTCGCGATCGAATTTTATCTATTCCTTAAAAAATATATTAATAAAGCATTTAAATGCTATAAAAACAAAATATCAATCAAATTTGATCAATAAACTAAACATCTGAGAACATAGTGCTACAATAGCACTATACATGAGCCGGCTATTCGTATTCAATCTATTGTTCTACCAACAATAGATGTTAAGCAAGTGAACACGGGATTATTAAGTTATGAAGATCGTGGATTGTTCAATCTATGGCCTAGATGATATGCAAATTACACAGTACACATCTATGATTCTTAAACTTGAAGAAAAAATAGTACTGTGAATTATGTGAGGGTAATTCGAAGAAAAAACGGACAAAAGTAGAGAAAGAGAAATTGAATTAAAAGTATTTGTTCAATGACGAAAAAAACATACGCCGGAATAGCACCCGTAACACCGCCATGTCAGTGTAATGGGTGACCATTTAACATCAGGAGGTATTTTATATAACAGAAAAAGTAATAAAGTTGTTATAAAAAGATAGAAGAATATACCAAGAATACATTTTAACAACCTAAACACTAGCTGCGCTCCGCGGTTTCACCCGCGTGGCTCCGCTCCTGTTGGTCTTAGCGTGATGATATATATAGCCTATAGCCTTCCTCGATGAAAGGGCTATCTAACACAGAAATATTTTTTTAATACGGACCAGTAGTTCCTGAGATTAGCGCGTTCAAACAAACAAACTCTTCAGCTTTATAATATTAGTATAGATTTACTGGCACCTACCACACATAGGCGACAAAGTACCAACCATATCACCTTATAGGGTGAAGAAAGCGGCAATCAGAGCGAATCTACAACGCATCATACGCACGCAACGTAGAGAAAACGTGTACAAAACGACAAGATGGCGTCAACAGTGTTACCAACAATCGTGATAAAGATATAAAACTTAATTGTTGAACGTGGTGAAAAACGTGCTGTCAATAAAAGTTAAATCGTGTTAGGTTAGTGGTTTTGGTATTGTTTATTAATTATGGAAAATATATGATGGTGGTAGATTACGTGAGGCGTTTAGTTTATAACTTAAATAAATACGTTTTAAATAAACCAATTTTTATGCGTGATTGTTGATGAACTCCAGTATTTTATTGCATTACAATCGATCTCTACTATACCTCTATCTTAAGAACCAGTATGTATTTAAACTACAAGAAAAAAACATTCCTCAGTTCTATTCCCAGTCCATCAGAATCTTGCAATCAATTCGAAATACCTTTGCAAGTGGCATTATCAGCATTACGATCATTAACATCACTTATAAATATTCCTCAAGTGAACATTTTATAGCGTCCATCATTTTTTTAGTATTAATAGCATCGTGCACGCGATTTTTTTCTGCAAAACTAGTTCAAAGCGAATTGATTCTATATACGTTACCCACCTGTTGAGTTTACAAGGTTAAAATGGCTATCAAGTTAACTATAACCAGTATTTTATAAATACTAATTACATTGTTAAGATTTTTAACATTACAATGCCACCTACATTATTCCAACTCGACAAAGATATAAAACATTAATAGCAGAGGACCTAATATAGCTCCTTGTACGACACCAATATTCATAATTATTCCGTCCTTTCATATTTTAACAATTATAACGAGCGTAAGATGAATTTAGCAATTCTATATTCAAATAAACACATTAATGAACTTTTCACCGTAATCATAACACGTAAGGCGTCATCCCGGCACCTAATTAAGAATAATGGCCCTTTCACACTCATCATACTTCATTGTTTTCGCACCACGTGTACAATGTAAATG
Organism: Colias nastes; assembly: GCA_907164665.1. NCBI lineage: Eukaryota > Metazoa > Arthropoda > Insecta > Lepidoptera > Pieridae > Colias > Colias nastes. The sequence goes on along the minus strand of CAJQZM010038086.1, from coordinate 42,023 downwards.
TGAGTCGTAACAGTCGTGTGAAGGCGCCATTGAGGCTTGTGTAACAATGGCCGCGTTTTGGCAATATCCTCTATTGTCTGTGATATAACCACGGGTCAGTTGGAACATTTGCGCAATATTAGGGAAGTTGCATGAATATTTATTGTAGCTGGCTAATTGCGATTTTTAGTTTAATTGCGCGCGTAATTAGTAACTTATTAACACCTGATATAATTTACATCTTCTACATTTCATTAAGATAAACATCTCTATAATAAATTAGGAAGTTTCCGAATCAGACATCGTTTAATTTCAAATGAACAATTAAGTAAACCGTGTTGTTAATCAATATTTAAATATAATTCCTCCCATTGCCGTTTAATATTCAATACCCGATAGCTTCGAACGAGCTTACAGAACCGCACGTCCGCTCTCGGTGGCCGCTGACATAGAAATGAGCACCTACTGACCCTAATCTGCGTACGCGCATAATACTGCACTTGCAAGTTGATACAACATGTTGATTTATTTGACACCTTTCAAATAGACTGGGCGTTTGATTTGTGTTGATGCTTGCGCAAAATTAACTACGCTTAGAGAGAGGTTATTGACCTTTTATGTATGAGTAATAACATTTTTATTTTTACTAATCTTTTGTTGTTTATTTAATTACATACATAAAAACAACACATGAAAGGAGAAAGGTGTGCGTCAAAAATAAATATTTCTCACGACTTATAAGCGCGGACAAAGACGTGCTTTTCTAATAAGCAAAAATCAACGAATAATTTTTGTTCTCATCTTTTCGATATTTGCGATATATTTATCGACGCAATCTTATGACAAGTAACAAGTAGAATAAATAAAATATATTGATAAAACTTGAGAACTGGTTCCGATATTGCATGTGTGTGACATATCTGGGACGGGTTGATTCAAGTAGGTAATGTTAAATTGAAACATATGATAATGTTGATATTATAAATTAGGCTATTCTAAGAATCAGTACAACGAAGACTGCAAACTGCACAAATTTAAGATGTATAATATAAAACACTTTGTAATACTTATTTCGAGTTCTAGAGATAAATATTGGTATACTTACAATTTGCAAATCTTAAGTAGTGTCTCAAGTGATAACCTACACTTATCACATAATTATTTAGTTTCAAAACCAAACTACTTCGCATTAAAATATTATGATAACAGAAATATGATAATAAACTTATTTAAGACCACACAACCAGCAAACTCTCGAGCAAAATGAATATTCAAGCCATTTACAATTATTCGTTCTGTGACTGAATTGTGACGCAACACCATTGCAAGTCCATTGCCGATAATAAAACTGCAGTTCGTGCTTCACCCTTACGAAACATACTATAAACTAACAATGCTAAACCGTATTCAGATTGTCAGGAATGGGCCAAATTTAAATGGCTTTCAATTAAAAAAATTATAATCATCAAAATCGCTTTACCCCGTCGAAAGTTCTGAGATAACAAAAAAAAATGCGAATAGAATCTTCTCCTCTTTTTGAAGTCGGTTGAAAAGTGGTGATTTAGGAGGCTTTGCGAAGTTGTCTACATGAGTTAAAAAATGTCTTTTTTTTACAGTGAAGACATTTTGAATACAACTAGACATAAATAAAAATACTATATCAAATAGTTTCTCACTAAAGTGTACCATAAAATGCATACTTGGCGGGATAGTAGGTAGTGATTATACTGCATATTTCCTGGCCCTCGGTATTTCTGTCTCTAGCCACCTCTAGCTAAGAATGCATACTATCAAGTACACTATGCTATCTACTATCTAGCAAATACGTTGCAGGAAAATTGTATTATTTGGCCGTTTACAAACGTTCGGCATTTTGAAATATGTCGAGAATTCGTAATCTGAAATTACTACACAGAAATAGGAGCCCCGCGACGCGGGGTTTCGTCAGCTCAAAACCGTCTTTTAGTGGACGTTTGGAAAAGGTTAATCTTCAGCATACAACATAACATTTACATCAAACGAACATAGAGCTATAGCTAGAGCAAGAGCATTCTTTCGTGATCTTTTAGATTAAACGATACCCCGTATTTTGTGTTGTTCACTATTAGAACATTGCATATAATATTTTCGAACACACCAAGAACAACGAAAGAATGCTCTACGCTTGTTTACACTAAAAGAATTTGACATAGTGGGGTTAGAATGAGCATTCGCTCGTTTGATGTAAATGCACCGTTACAAAATGCCAAGCGTTTGTAAACTGCGAAATAATACAATTTGCCTGCAACATATATATTGTATACCTATGTAGTATCTATGACATTGCAAGCGCGCTAAAACTTTCTCCGACTCCACATTATCGACTCTACATCGTGTTGCGATTTACCATCGCCATATAGTTTCGAGAAACCTGTAGAGATGTTTTTCGTTTTGGTATCGGGAAGTTTCCTTAATGTTGAATTACTTGTTTAGAAATAGGAAAGAAAATATTAATTGTTGGCTTATAACTGATAGAATTGTGTCTCAATTATTAAATAAAACACTCAAATTTAAACGATTAACTAAATAATACTTTAAATTTGTTAATTTTAAGGGGAATGGCCATATCGGATAACCTCTCCAATTATGTGTGGTTTTACAAACATCTCCAAACGCATTTATAAAGCGCGTCACACACGGTGAAGATACTATAATATTTTATGTTAAGATTCTCTAATATAAAACGTTATAGTATCTTAAGGTATCCGGTATCAGCGTTCTGACCATCATTTTTCTTTTTGTCATTGCGTACTAAGACCCCTGTAGAACCGCCATCCTGTTACAAATGACCCACAAAATTTCGAATCTGTTACAATGATGGTCAGAACGCTGATACCGGATACCTTAAGATACTATAACGTTTTATATTAGAGAATCTTAACATAAAATATTATAGTATCTTCACCGTGTGTGACGCGCTTTATAAAGATAAATAGTTATGTACGTTGACATAACATAAACAATTCAATGTTAATTTCCAACGAGATAGAGATTCAAGACAACAAAACAACAATAAAATAATCAGATCCACGTATCCATTATCTTACAGTTAATAGCAAAGCATAATTATATAATGCTAAAACTGAAACATCTTGACAAGCCACAGTCGACCTCCAGAGGTCAATGGCGCAACCTTCGCCACCCGACCTCGTGACTGGTTCCTTGTTGCATCTCTTCTGTTACCGGTTTGTGCATTTGTTTAACCAGTTAATAATATACTCTTTAAATTCGATTGAATTTGTGAAAGAATACGTAAAATGATACCTGTTTGCGTAATCTCTGTATCATCTTTACACTCTGCTAAGTAGTAAGTCGTACGTACTTTACTGATTCTAACATCAGATTTATAAACGTTTTATTTCTTTCATATTATATATAGGCAATTCTGTGTAACTGATAAAGCTCTTCGTTGGACATAATCACACAGAAACTTAAAAATATACCTACGAAATAACTAAGAGTCAAACGTTAACATTTTCTCTACACGAGTCGCAAACGACACTTTATCAAATTCAATTTAACCTAACAATTGAACAGTTCCTCACTAAAAACTGATAAACAACAGGTTTTGTGAAGCACGTTAACAAACTGTTATCGTCGTGAATAACAACAGTTATTAACCCGTTGACTAGGCTATTGAACTAAATATAAAATTCACATCGCATTACAAAAGGATATAATGAACAAATGAACTCTTTATAGTTTATACAGACGATTCATTAAGATTACGTACCTATAATTGTTTATTAACTTTTTAAGGTGGATGTACCGACCGTCCCTCCATACATTTTTGATTACCTCTAAACACTTAACACAGACACTATTTCTTTAAAACTAATCATTTTATCACTTCTCTATAATGAAATGTGTGCGCGTTCGACCTTTTTAATCAATAATTTACAATATTTACTTAGAAAAACAACAGTAAAATACCGGAAAAATTTGACACTTCTACAGTAGTGTGCGTGACTTTTGCCAAGCGAAACACGACATAAAGCACGACATCTAGCGCATAGACTATATACTTATTACAGATCTAGCGCGTCAATGTCTAAACGAAAGGCGATGTTTAGACATTGACGCTAGATGTCGTGCATTCGCGTTCGTTATCTTATACATAATGAGCATAATTCTAATAAATCAAAGTTCTGTGTAAAAATTGAGTAATTTCATTTCCAATCGTTCAAAGAAAATAACAATAAAATAAAATAAAACTAATGACCTTAGAAACTATGTTTTTTTTTGTAAACAATTTATTACTCATTATTGTTCGTCCGTCGGTCGTAGGTCTGTAAACTGTATTGTACACTGAAGGTAAATGGTACTGTAGGTACTACTTTAGTTCGGCGTCGTCGTCGCGTCGCTCGGCTTGATATAAAATTACATTCTTGATTTCATTGACACGCGCTATGATTTGCGCGCGGAATTTCTTGTGTTGTGAATTTATTTTTGTATGCTATGCATTTTAATTGATTCAAATTGCAATATTTCTCTAGTATGCATTTGAGACTATATTGTAAATTGTAATAATTGATCGTGGGTATAGTAATTAATTATTCTAATAACGCAATTAGTAATATATGTATTTTCGGTGGGATTCAAAACAAAAAATTGGCCCGTGATTTTTATGAAATTTCACCACATTGCAAATCACATCAATCATAGTTCATACACATGTATGACGAAAGTGATTAGTATTGTGGCTAACATTGACTCATCAGTTCATCACTGAAACCAGTGATAAATCAGTACCTATATCATATTGTGTTTGAATATTTTTAAACAATGATATAAGTATACAATTATTATAAATCGGTAAACTATCAAAGTAATCACAAACTTGCAAACATTGGTAAAATGTCCAGTAGTTTATGAGCCTATTCATTACAATCAAACAAACAAACAAAGTTTTCCTCTTTATAATATTAGTGTAGACAAACACTATGAATACGATCACGAATGCAAATTCGGGGATTTTCTAATTATTGCTAAATAATAATTGAATTCGTTTTGAAATACTCTATAATTTTTAGTGTATAAATAGACATTTATAATGTGGTGCTCATTTTTTTTGTACTGCTAACGCTATTGTAGGTACCTATTTTCGTTGTTTTATTTCAAGTGAACACGGCCATACAATTTTGTCACGAGCCGCCTATGATTGTAGGTACTTTTGTTAGGCTCCTTCGTCGTCCGCGTCGCGTCGGCTCGAAAGTTCTTGATTTCATTGTCACGCGCTATGATTTGCGCGCGGATTTTCTTGTGTTGTGAATTTATTTTTGTATTATTATTATTTTTTATTTTTTTTTTATTTTATTGATTCAAATAAAATATTTCACTAGTATGCATTTGAGACTATATTGTATTATGTATAATTTATCGTAGGTATAGTTATTCTTATAACGCAGTTATATTTTCGGTGGGACAATTTGACCCGTGATTTTTCTGAAATATCACCACGTTGCAAATCACATCAATCATACACACGTATGACGAAAGTATAGTGGCTAACATTGACTCATCAGTTCATCACTGAAACCAGTGATAAATCAGTATATCATATTTTATTGTGTTTGAATATTTTTTAAACAACGATATATACAATATTATTATAAATCGGTAAACTACCAAAGTACTTCCGAATTTTCAGACAGACAAACAAGACGTAGTTTGAACACGCAGTTTTCTTATACTAGTAGCAAAAATCAAAACCATAATATTATGTTTACCTACTATATTTTACTAAAAGTCGAGTGCGTCGAAATCGTAAATAATAGGTAATATAATGTTTTTCACCTTCCTGGTTATTTTCCCATAGTAAATAGTGTTTTAGGTTTGTTGTTGTAGGTAGGAATAATAATAATTATTCTTACTTGTTGGTTATGAAATGTATATTGAAATAATTTACTTTTACAAATCATTAGTGATATTAGTTTTGAGTGAAAATGCTTGGATCAGCATAATATTATATGGTACTTCAAATACATGTTTTGATAAAAAAACAATAGTGTAATAAAATAAAACTGCGTTTTATTGTAATCAATGTTGACAGTTTTAAATTCCAAAATTATTGATCAATAAAATAGTTTACACCAACAAATATAACTTTTATTTTTATAACCATCGTTCATAATATAAACCGTAGCAGGTGGCGTTTTGAAGTTCTGTCTACTCATACAGAAAAATGGAAAACTTGTTTTTTTTGTAAACAATTTATTACTCATTATTGTTGTTTGGCTGTGTGTTTGGCAACTCGAAGCGTGGTCGTCCGTCGTAGGTACTTTTGTTTTGTTACTCAGGAGGATAACCTCAGACTGTAGACACTGTAGTGATGTCAAGACAAATGTGCGAAAGACTGTAAAGTCAGACGCTAATTTAGAAGACGGGCTACCCATTGGGGCTGTTGAAATTGTCTGGAGATCCTTTTGGAACTCATCCATTCTGTGGTTAAACACTTCAAACATCTGATCAATAGACTGTGTGATGGATTCCATATTAGTTTTAGTGCAGTGGCAGTGTAAATGTTGTTGTTGAGGTTATGTAAATTTAACACTTTAGTTAACTACCAAGATATAAAGAAATGAGGATAGGACACAATAACTATTGGTTGAGGTATTTATAAACTCATAATATACTTTTAAAAAAATCACGTTTTAATAAATTTCTAGAATTAAATTAGAACAGCTGATTCAAAATAGCCTAAAAAATCTTAATAATAATAATTACGCTTCACAGCAAGAAGAAATGTACCATATGTACCCGCACAAAGTCGATATTGTGTTGCCTACCGTTCGACTCAATGGCTAGGGTTGTAACTACCTTTAATAATTATTACCAAACTAATAAACCGAGTGATGCGAAATAACCATAATTCTTTTAGAGTTTGATAAAATGATCAGGCAGGTATTTTCTTTAATCCTCTGAATTCTCGGTTACTAAATTGTATCTGTAGTGTATACGTCCTTCCCTATTATCGGCTCTTAGACGCGCGTGCCCTCTCACTCCGACCGCCCGCAGCCAACTGAGCTGTGTGAGCGGTGTCACCGTTGCACGTGCGCAAGAGATGACATAATACTTCCCTCTCTTTCACTCACATACACTACATCCCTCCCTTATTTTAGAATTTTTAATTTTTTCAATTAATTTTATTTAATAAAATAAAATATGTTCTTTTCGGGTATGCTATTCTATACCTAAACACCAGTATCAGTTAGTACACACAACTCAGGGACACTCCACACCAGCGATAGAGTAGAATGTGTCACCCGGCCTAGTAATATAATACTTAATTCTATCTATATGCAACATCTCTCCTTTTCATTTATTTTTTTTTTTCTTTTTTTTTCAATACGTAGGTATTCAAAATTATAATAATTTTTACAATATATATATTCAAATCGATATTAATTCGTAATTTTTCAAACTCAAAACTTCATTCATCAACCAGACCTCGTCCAGAAACGTTTTAAAATCGTCAGTATAAGGAAAAATATGAATTTACCACTGGTTCGGAAAGCCGTCTCGACAGAGAAGAGCCGGCAAGAATATATAGGCATAGTTGCTCCTTCAAAATCATAAAAATGTAACATCTTACATAGGTATTTATAATAACAATAATGGCAATTTATTTAAGTATATGACAATCTATCTCATGATAATGATATTATATACAACTTATTCATATAAGTTGTATACTTATATTTAAGTTTATTACGTCATTATTTATTTATTAACCAATGGCACGAAATCGTTTTTAGTAAATTATTATTTCCAATACATATAACTAAAGTAATATTATGTATATGTAAAGTATAATGTTTAAACTATGTTCCTTCTGTAACTATATACTTTTGACTAAATCCTGTACTGTACCTGTACTGTACTTAACCTGTTTTATTTTTTCCTTACATGACTAATGCACTACCTTATTGATGTGGAACTAACATAGGTTATCTTCTCTCTTATTCCTCAATATTTATCATGACCTGGTCATTTCGAAGAGGTGAATGCTGCTTCTTCTGACGCATAATTTAATTCACTTTACCTGCACCGGCATCTGCACCATTTAAGTAACCACTGTTTTACCAGATATTATAATTATTATTAAACAATAGCTGCAAAAGACCTTATAATTGGATTAGTAAGAATCTAAGTAAAACTTCGGTACAATTATTACCAAGTAATATAATATATAATAGACTAGGTACATACTTAAATGCTCGGTTATTATTTAATATCTATATTCTGTATATTATGTACTTCGTTACTAAAACAATATATGTTCCAATTTTAATTCAATATACCTAATAAAATCGGAATGTAATATAATAATATGTATATCCGTACCCTAAATAATATAATAAATATTATACGGCAAAATTTAACCAAATATATTAATTGGTTTCATTATTTATTCTTATTTAAACAACAACAAGTTATCACACGATCCTTAGGCACAGGGAAGATTTGTTTAGTAATTCGTTTGTCCGTTTCTCTTTCACATCGCAATGAAGCGATTTATGATATTTTTTTTTTGGTGATAGTTTGGAGGCTAGAAAGTGGCAGCCTTTTTATAGCACATTAAAACATTTCATTCATACAGAAACATCCAAATATGGTTCGCATTTGAATTCCTAAATTTATAAATTCAGATAGGTCACGCAATATTAAAATGCGACATGTATTACAATATTAAGGTTCATAATTATTAATTATTTAAATACAAACTTTCGGGTACGTATAAAGCAATCCGACAGAATTATAAGCATTGTGGAGTCTTGCTCTGCAACACTACAATATCACACTATAGGTACTGTGCCAGTGCCTTCTATTGAACCGCTTCTAGCTTCACCTGTGTGTTCGTATGACTGTATGCAACCGATTCTTTCGACTCTCTAATGACCTACCCAAATCGTACAGATTTAACTCAAATATTGCACACTTATCAAGGATTTGCTTCAGTGACAATATTACGACAATTTATTGACAATACAATAATGAATATAAAAGGAATATAATATCTTAGTAAAGCGTGTTTAATTATTACTTTTTTTTATATTTGTAGCCTCAACACACACGCCCTTTTGTTCGTTTTATCGTTATTGCATTAATAACACAAATTTAATTAATTTAACGAACCCAAAACGAATCACAATGTATCATTTTGTTGAAGACATATCTATCCTAATTTGTTACTTTTAACACAATTTGTAATTAATAGCCACTTGAAAAAGAAAAAGGAGACAACTAAATAACAATAATAATGGCTAGGCATTAATGGTCTGAAAATAGTTAGATAACTAGATACATTTTTTTTTTAACTGTAGGTGCATTACAACTTTAACTTTCCCAAAATTGAAGCAACAATAAATAAAAGCAATCAATAAAAATTTTGTTACCTATCTTATATATAAAATTCTCGTGTCACAATGTTAGTCTGCATACTCCTCCGAAACGGGTGGACCGATTCTCATGAAATTTTCTGTGCATATCGGGTAAGTCTGAGAATCGGCCAACATCTATTTTTCATATGTACCACGGGCGAAGCCGGGGCGGACCGCTAGTAACTATATAAGTATGTGCATAAATTAATTAACTTGAATGTACAATATTTAATTTTGCATTTTGAAATCACTATACCACCACAATATTGTAGAAATTAATACTTGGAACTTTTATTCTGAATTAGGTAGTTTCTTTTTTACACGAATGGTGAACTTTTCGCGAAAATACATTTTGTTATAAATAACACGTTTTGCTATTTATATCAGGAACGGCACATTTTTCTTGTTTTGACAAGACATCTTTAACGTATTTCTTAATTGATAATATCTTTTTATTTTCAATCAAGTACGATATCCATTATTTTATCGTAGCGTTGTTATTGCATTAGGTGCGATATTTAGGTAATGTTCAAAAGATGAGCTCTTAAAATATGTATTACGTAGGTACTTTATGAAAATGAAAGCAGACCAGTCTTACAAACCACCATTAAAACTTTGATTTTATATGAATTACAACGTTGTAAATCTTATTACCTAAATTCTCAATAACTTTTTAAACTTCTAATTATAACATTATTGGTGTATTGACTTTTATAATACAATTCACGTTGTTGTTTGTAATGCTGATTTTCCCTTCTATACCAATAATAAAATTGGTGTGTTTGTAATATAGTAATAACAAGATGCACCGGTGCATGGTATATGATTTTACCATGCACGGTACTGACATATACCAATATTTGCGGTATGATGTGGTTATGATCCATTTTTTATTTTACGTTAATTGTTCAGCTTGAAATTGACATTTATTATCTATCTTAATATTTTAAGTGTATATTTGACAGGTCGTTTGTTACTATACACTATCTGTCAAAGTAATTATTATGATATTATCTACAATTATCGATTCATATTTTATGTCAACTGTCTATTGTCCAACTATTGTCTTTCACGGTATATTATTGTATAATTTACGTAAAAGTCGTTTTACAACGTTCCAACATGTAATAATTAACAGTGTGTTATAACCCCAAACCGAGGTGCTACATTCTTAATGAGGGAGTAGTGTTACATTACTGCTAAGTTCCGCATAGGAACCTTCTACATACCTGCAACGTTCCCGCGCTGAGGGAATTGCCGCCGCGTCATTGCCACGTTCCGATAAACGGAACCTCATACGCTGCTACGTACCGCTTAAGACCCATCTTCAGTAGTACTACGTCATTGCTACGATCTCGCTGAAGGATTACTGCAATGTTCCCGCTGAGGAAATCCTTTTACGTCTTGCTTGCTTCGGCTACTTAATTCATGTTGAAGGAATTCAGCGAAAACCCTAAAGACACCCTCCCGCCTGGCCTTCGCAACAAGACGCGCACTCCATCTTGCGTCCACCTATAATCAGGGGAGTAAGGCCCTACCGGAGGGTTTGCACCTAGGCACGCCACGACCCTTATTGTTACTGATATTTGTATTTTATTTAATTTATTAAATTAATTGTCGACTGTATGGTGAGTAGTTATTTTTTTATTTCCCTCCTCACCTACAACGCCGCACAGTAGGTATATAATAAAAATGAATAGCCAAATGTGTTGCTAAGTGTAAACTTGAACGTCGGCGTAACGGCTCGATCAATTAGGCTAATATTCATATTCCAATTCGTTTAACGAGCACGATAAAGGGCTAAAGAGTAGAACAGCGTCTGCCGGGTGGCTAGTTTGAAATATATTCCCTAAAGGTACTTTGAATAATTCAATTTAAATCTTTGATTTATAATTAGTATTTTTTTTCTACTATCACTACTACTACTATCACTTAACCTGTCTAACTTTATAGTTGTCGGTTAAATGTGCAATATCGCAGATATTTTAGGCGTTGTTATCATCGTGATCATTCTTTCTTTGTTTAACAAAATCTGTTATGAAATTATGAAAATATGAAGTCTCTTTAGATACGAATAATAAAAGCTACAGTAAATATTTTAGTATTTACTATTTATACTCTTAAAAATTGTATTATTCCAATTTTTATTAGGATAACAATACTAACCGTAAGTATTTTCGAAGATACAATCCATCTTAAGAAACACTATGAAATGATGACTAACTATCACATTTTTTTTAAAATCACCTATACAAGTGCATGAATTCACAATAGGGGCGTCACCCAAAATATGTATAAACATTTTATACGAGCATCACCCGTATCAAACATCAGCGTATAGTACAGAAAGACACCACGCGTTACATCGTATCACATCACTACAGGCATCACCTGTATTGTAATTATATAACGACTACCAGGCATCATCTGGTATAACATTACAAAGTAGGTACACACGGGCGTCACCCGATTTTTTTTTTTTTTGTACTACCAGGCATCATCTGGCATAACATTACAAAGTACACA
>CAJQZM010038086.1:0-30086 GCA_907164665.1 Colias nastes | reverse complement strand
ACGGGCGTCACCCGATTTTTGTTTTTGTACTACCAGGCATCATCTGGTATAACATTACAAAGTACACACGGGCGTCACCCGATTTTTGTTTTTGTACTACTAGGCATCATCTAGTATAACATTACAAAATACACACGGGCGTCACCCGATTTTTCTTGACCACCAGGCATTATCTGGTGTCACACGGGCATCACCCGTTTTTTCCTGTACTACCAGGCATCATCTGGTAACACATTTTAAAGTACGTACACGGGCATCACCCGTTTTTTCCTGTACTACCAGGCATCATCTGGTAGCACATTTTAAAGTACGTACACGGGCGTTACCCTTTTTTTTCTCAGGCTTCATCTTGTAACATTATAGCTTTACAACTATAAATTGAGAAATACCTTGTCGTGGTCCACATCGTCATCGAAACACATAATGTTACTATATTAGCCTGTCCAGGAAACTTACGTTCCTTGCATGATCATCATTAATTACTTCTTTATGTGCAATAATAAATAATCTTAAATAATACTCATGCAACTTCACATCGAGTAATTAAATAAGAAATAAGTGGGTATTTGGTATAATTCTATTTTGTAACCAGACGAATCTTTTCTGAACTGATCGGGAATCGAACCTTCTTAGCTCATTTAATCATGTTTAACCAATCTTCTAAGCAGGTTCTTACATATCAGTATTAATAAATTTATATGTAAACAAATGTCCCAAAATAATAATCTACAGCCTCGACTAAACAAAATATCACATTTAGTCTCGCATACGCAGTTACAGTCCTATACATGACTACGTGAGTACATACTGGACGACGCCAGCTGCTGTATACCTGTACAGTGTACACTGTACAGTGTATTTATCATACAGGCACCATACGCTCGAGCAAAAAAAGACAGCCCGCGTTTTCATTGGTATCAGTGTAGTTATGTATACGAGAAACAATTTACAACACCTACAAATTTATCCTTCTGGCTACAATTGTTTAAGAGGTTTTGCTAAATCTTTATGTAAACGAAACCTTCGTTTTCTACGGAGGCCTCTCGAAAGGCACGCACATGTTATTTACGTACTTTGTGCGGGTATATTTTTTTCTTTTTTTTTTTTTACGTAAGCGGCACAAAATATCATAATGAAAATAAGTATGTATGTATTATTAACTTTAATATTCGTTTCGATGTAACTCGACTGTGGATATAATTAGTTCAATAATTATCACAGCACACTTATTTCCTCCTTTTTTTTTTTTTGTTTTGTAATTTTATTATCAAAAAATTACTTACATTTATTCCCGATTTACCTCGTCGCCAAAATGTAGTGTATACGTCCTTCCCTATTATCGGCTCTTAGACGCGCGTGCCCTCTCACTCCGACCGCCCGCAGCCAACTGAGCTGTGTGAGCGGTGTCACCGTTGCACGTGCGCAAGAGATGACATAATACTTCCCTCTCTTTCACTCACATACACTACACCCATATAGCCTTTAGCTAGCTGGTCGCTGGTTATCCAGTGAACAATTCAGACGCTTCTAATGATATGTCATTTGTCGAATTCTGATAAGTAGTTTAGAAGTTACGAGGGAATAGATGAACATACATACATGACCTGTCAAAATCATAACCCTCCTTTTGCTTTGCCGTAGTTGGGTAAAAATATGTTAATGCCGTACTGTATCAAATGGCCATAAAGCACCCTTAAAATTGTAGCTTTCGTCGCTTTCATCAGCCTAAAAGATGTGGTCTGCACAAAAATGTACGGCATCGTTTTTTCCTAATTTATCTATGTTAATACTATTTAAAACAACGAATAAAGTGTAGAAAACTATTATATTTCATTAATCTACGATGTTTAAACTTTTACAAAATTTCTATTTTTGCATTTCTCTATAACTTTTTTTAGAACGGTTTCTTTTGAACGGCAATACTATACAACAATTGAATTTTACAATATCATGTTAAAAAAAAAGTTCCCGTACAGGGTCAAATGACCTTACAGCTCTTTATATCAAGAATTCGATGAAATTAAGATGATTATTGGTATACATTTAAAAGAACAATTATTTTTTGACGGCATTGCTTTTAATAGTACTTTTGAGTGCTAGATAATGTTTTGGAACCGAAGCCGTACTTAGTCAAATGACCCCCTGGAGTGGGGAAAGAGAGGGGATTGCAACTCTCGATTTTTTCCCCTTGTCCCCATGATTTTTGTACGGCGTTGCGGAATAATGGATTAAAAGCAGTATAGGCATAGTATGACACAGATGCCGTACATGGTCAAATGACCAAATTTACCCCCGGTAACTCTCGGAAATTAAATAAAAATTCCGACTTTGTGGACCACCATTTTTGTACGGCACTGAGCGGTTTCTTATTATTTTTAATGGATCTATCGATGGTTAAGAATGCCGTACAAAAATATATGACCAAAATTTACCGAGTCTACCTGTACTTTTCAATTCTCATCTGCACTCAGTTGACAGCTTACAAGTGACGGCATAGTGATGAATCTTATTATTTTATGCTCTTCTATCGTTCTAGATATGTCCCCTGGTGGTTCATTTGACCCATATTTTTTTCCTATGCGGGCTTGTAGTCTACAACAATTCTTTCTAATAAATATAGGCAATATTTAAGGTTCGTCGTCTTATTAATGTAATAAGCCTATTTACATCATAAAAATACGTTTCAAGAATTCGAATAATTCTGAACGAATTTATTTTGTTTTTTTTTTTTAGTTAATTAGGTACCTTCCTATGTAATTTTATAAATCCTTATTCAACACTTTAATAAGTAAGTTACTCTGAAGTTATTGGAAGATATTCTGAATTAATGAGATACCTAGTATTTATATTCAATAAACGTATAGGTACATATGACATTTAGCAAGCACTACCTTCGTAAAAATATTTTTGAAGTGAAACTTCTTTATCGGGGTTGGAAAAAATTTAGTAACATTTTTTCGTTACGCGTGACATTTTTCCGTTACGCGCCATCTTTTTCTTATCCCTACCACGCGTGATTCGACGTATTTCTGTAAAGTTGCATTGGTTGCATATAGTAAATTATTTTTTTAAAAATTAGGCCAAAGAAGTTTCACATCTTACGTGTGTACACTAGTACACGCACACATTTTTTTTTTTACGAAGGTAGTGCTGGCCGGCCCGGGTAGGCTACTTTGGTACTTCAAAATCACCCGCCTGTGTTCTTTTTTTCTCTTTTAAATCTAGTGTGTAGTCATTTTATTCATTAATGATATAAACTTTTAATTAATTATACTTTTAGTTCTTAAATTACAAGGAAATTGAAAAAAAATTCTTAAAAAATATTCTATCAACGAAAATAGAAATTTCAAATAACTCACTGCTTTGTTTAGTTTTTGTCTTATTTCTATTGTAATTTGTAACTGCTGCGAGTGATCGGTTAGCTACATGACAGTGAACGGACGGTCACGGTCAAGGCCGAACTAATTCTAAATATTAGCCTGTACTTTAGTATTTATTGAGATACTACCTACAGTCCTTTCACCAAGCATTTCCAGAAGTTTACAAGTGAATATCTAAGTAAAAATATAATCTAAAAGTTACTCACCCAGTGGAAGACGATTAAAACAATTTAAGTGATACTCGATTACCTACAGTGTAAGCAAAATGATGAGTACCGTTCTCCGAGAAATTGTTATAAGAGGTGCTTTGGAAACTAAACAAAAACGGGTTAGTATTTTGTTTTTAAAATAATTCAAAGTCCTCTTTTGTGGACACTCTTGACTCTACAATATTATAACAATTTTGCCAAAATATGTGCTATGATATCATATCCAAGTACCCAATGCATTTACTCGAATGAAGATCACAGACTAACAATTACTAACAAGTGTTTACATTTTACACATTTTTATGGCGCTCAAAAATATACATTTTTAAAGAAATTATTCATAAAATAGATTTCCAAATAAGAACTTTACCGGTCTCCCAGAATACCTTTTTCAATGCACACATACGCCCTCTATGCTTATCAAACAACAATATGTAAATAATTCTGAACCTGACATTGACATTTGACACATGATACCAATAAATCTACAACTTTCATCGTATTTTCAACCAAATATTATGGTATTTCATTTAAATTTTTACCTTTTTTAGTCAAATATCAAAAGATAATCATAGTAATATCATCTGGACCAAGTTTAAGATTATGTTAAGGTTATGTTTCAAAGGTATTTGTGAAAATTCGTACAGATTCATTAATGTCAGCATTGTTGTTGTTTTTATCATATTTACTGACTATTCATGAAACCTTCTCGATAAGTTTTCATTACAATTGTTTAAAAACATTCTCCTTCTCTTATTGTGTAAAGGAATACTCAGAAGTCTGTCCAAAACATGAACATTTCGAAATAATTGATTGGGAGTTAAACTTACCATCAGAAAGGAGAGTTAGATATGAGGCCATGGCAAGTAGCTCTGGATTAAATGGATTGTATAGACCGAGAAGTGCTCTGGCTCGTGCGATGTATGAAAAGCAACGAAATGATAGATACCTTCAAGAGTTTGATCAAAATGAGGTAAGGTTTTCAAGTTATTATACATTTCCTCAATAAAGCAAACAACCATAAAAATATTATCTTTTGTGTAGACTTGAATAAAACAATAAGGTTTTCTGATAAGATATTACAATTTTGATACACATGAACTTTGTGCGGAGTGTCATAATTTCTAAAGCGGACTGCTTTTAAGTATTGCAATAATAGAATTGGCAATAAGCTCAAAATATATTTAAATATTACTTCAGATATTTATTAATAATATAATATATTATTTAACTTGAATTGCATTAACTACATAGTCAGGAAAGTCTCATACACAGCGATTACTTTAGTAATTTCTTACCTTTACCTTTGCTTCGTTATGCTTTATTGTCTTGAATTTAGTTGAAATAACCACCAATTAGTTCAACCAATACTTAAAAATAATGAATGTTTATTGTTAAACATTGTTCCTGTATAACTATTACCCCATACAATGGATGTATTTAAATCCCATAATCATAGATATTTTATTTATTGAAGTATATTGTATTACTGTTAGGTAATATATGCTTATATACTAGAATATTCATAATAGTCATGAAATAGGAAACTGTAATTAATCAATCATGAATTAAAATTTAATAATCGGAAAACATTGAGAATCATAAAAATAAAGAAAGAGTAATCTTATTATTGCACATAATAATACTAATGTTACTTCATACCACACTTTAAACAATTTTATAAACAAACCAGTAGCTCGCACTGCTACAAATTGAAGGCTTCACTTTGGAAGGATGCAGCTTCCTATTGATGAAAGACTTTAATCACTTAAAAAATATTTATTATACAAGTTAGCCTTGGTCCACCCAGGTAGGCCTGTTACTAAGGCCGAGATTCATAGATCGCACTTTAACTTTACTTTTATCCTATCATTAAACAAAATATGTACAACACCTAATGTATTTAGCTCTAAGGTTAGGTTAAGTTTGATTGAATAAACGAATTTGAATTTGAATTTGAATTTGAACTTTGATGGAAAGATCTACTTTCACCCAAAAATATTATATTTCTTAGTCGTGTCAAGCTCATCTTTACTTTCCAAAAATTATACTTTACTTAGTAAAGGCTAAGGAGCCGATAATCATGACTTTGGTCTCAAAGTAAACTTTACATGCAGACAACATTTTTTTGTTGATGTGTTGATCGTTGCATCGCTTCGTTTGTCTTATAACATTATTATATTTTTCTGACGAATTTTGCTGTGTCTACTGGTTTTTGATATTTCTACAACAATCTTCCCGACCCTGGCTTGTTATAACGGACTTGATACTGCTACCTGACTGACAATTATCGCAAATCCACGTAATACCTACATAATGTTATTTTTCTAAACATTTAATTTTTGATATAAAATAATAATGTTATTATTATATATGGAAATATAACTTAATTCAATAATATGTTCTGAAAAACATAAATTACTTGTATAACGTAACAGTCACACGTCTTTCCCTTTACTTTACTTTGGGGCCGTACTTTTCTAAGGAAAGTCAAGCAATTGTCTCTGAAATTAAATATGTTGAAAGTAAACTTCGGTCATACAAAGTTTACTTTGTGAAGACTTTTTTGTTGTAAAGTCACGATTGTGAATCTGGGCCTTATTGTAACTAGGATAGAAACTATGCTATTTTTCAAATTGGATAAAATTGCACTTAGCATGCAATATTTTATTAGAATCTCTACAGTAGTCCATAGCAAACAAACAATGTGACATTTTATGCCTATGATTATTATAAAATAATTGATTAGATAGTGCCCAAGTATATATGAACAAAAATACATCTTTCCTCTTTTTAACCGACTTCAAAACAGGAGGAGGTTACTCAATTTGACTGTATATATATATTTTTTAGTTTTCAATTATATTTTAAATTAGTTTTTATTCCAAATGGTCTTCTGCATTATAACTTGAAGCACGCTTTAAATATATGCATTTTGCTTCTTCATTCCAATAGGATTTGTATATTTTGTTTGATTATGTTTAGGTTAGGTTTTCTCTTAAACTTCATAGAACTCCATATCTTGTAAAATTTGGAAATGAAATAAACTATAATTATTTTTTTTTATTTTTATTATAGTCTTACTAATCTAATATCAGAATTTTTTTTAACAATAAGTATATTAAGTATGTGTTCAAACTTATTTTGAAATTTCAACATAAACATTTGAACATTCTACAATTTTATCGTTTTTTTTTACTAATCACTGATTAATATACTTACTTAAATTATGTTTTAAGCAAATAATCTCCTTTTAAGGCCCTGCGCAGACGGCACACTTTTTGTGCGATCGAGTCTGCGGCGCACAAAAAGTCTGCATGGCGCGCAAAAAGTCGGTCGCGGATTTTTCACAGACTCAAGGCACACGACGCACATCTTCCATCATTTTGTCGGCAGATCTGTAGGGACGTAGACGCTATCGAAATCGTGCAGAGATCACGAAGTATTATTTTGTACATGAAGTACAGAAAAAGAAGAAGAAATAGAGAATTTTGGGTACATCCTATACTTTCGGAAAGATTACTGAAGGGACAGTTCCATACTAAACATTCAATTCTGAAACAACATACGGCAATTTTTTTCAAATTTTATAAAATGTCTGTTACTACATTTGATGAGTTGCTATTTATTTTGTGACCTGCTTTGACTCATTCAGAAAAAACAACGAGGAGGTGCATTGGTCTAGATAATAGATCTCTGGCACCATGATAATAGATCGCGTGCGTTACGTCCATCCCTAGCAAATGCAGATTGCCGACTAAAGTGTGCGCCGTCTGCGTTAGCGCGCGTTGAAGCAAACGTTCAATTTTTTCCACACACTTTTTGTGCGGAGCGGCGCGGTGCGGTCTGCCCGAATTACACGGATTTTTTGTGCGCCGGACTTTTTGTGCGTCGTGTGCGTTACTGCATATAATTGCATAGGTTCTATTTTCACAGACTAAAAAGTGCGTCACGGATAGTCTGTCGTCTGCGCAGGGCCTAACTTTTTCCTCACAAGTAAAAAAGTCCATGATTCACCCCAGCAATATTTTAACCTACCTACTGTATTTGTTCACCAATTCTTGTAAGAATAACAACCGAGCTATTGTTTACTTTAGACACCCAATCTTTGCATATTTAATAACATTTAAAGCGAAAGAAAAGTCTTAGCCCTAGGCAGACAATAATATAAGCAAGTCGAATGGTTCACAAGGCGCACACGCAATACTCTCACGTGTGGCTCAGTAACGAGGATATATTTGCGTATGAAAAACACGAAATACCTCTGAATTGTGGAGGGAATAAGACATTCAACCCTCTCCTCCCATACTAGCCACCCACCGACCCTTTTAACTTTCATCTCAGTCGAGTGCTCCGTCCACATACTTTTGTTCTATTTGATCAATGTTATTAAAATGTCGCCGGCTTATAAGATTATACATATCTGGTTGTCGCAGGATATGTAGAATTTGCTATTTTAGAGCGCGACTTTTTGGTAATTTTCCGGAACATGTTAATTTACTACGAATGATATACATCGTAATTAGTACCTAGTATACCTACAGCTACGCTAGGATGAAAACTTCCTCTCAATGGCCTTTTTTGGTCAGCAATGAATGTTGTTTGGATTTAATAGAAAAGGCTTTTCCAAAAGCACGCTACTGAGCTTAATCGTCGACTTTTCTTTACCATTTCTTTCCTACCTTGCACCGGTCGTAATTATGTAGCATTTTTGGTTTTCATAAAACTGAAAAAATTAAGAATTAGGACATTATAATACCTTTCATACGCGTTAACCGTTTTTCTCCTTTTTGTATTAGTTTTCGGTATAGCAATTAAGGATCTTAGACAATTGAAACGGCATTAAATCAGAGACAATTATAAAACAGTGTTGTGTACGCGCAGGTCACACGATCGTCAGCGTCGCCCGTAATCACTGCTATCCATTCTGTTAAAACCACCCGGGGTTAAATTAGTTAAGTAGACGCTTCCGTTAATCGTCGGTCGGTCGGTGCCGGCCGGCCGCTCTAAATGGATTAATTTATACTTTATTATTATGAACGAGGACGATTTCGGTGTCATACGAGGATGGAGTGATTGTGTTGTGATTGCTTGCGCTTCCTATGAAGGCATCCTTTATGAAGCGATTCAGCCTCGATTGCGCGCCCATTAAAATTATTTACACTTGCAGATTATAGCGTGTGGTGGCATGTTTTTGCTACAGTGTTAACATTGGAAGGAATGCCAAAAGCCTCTTCACAATAAGTGATATAATTACAAGTATTGTAATTTAAAAGTAATTTCCCAATTTAATTAGCAACAAAATTTTTGTAGTACGTAGTACCCGTTGAATTTTATTTTGTGCCATTTTCTTGCAAACACCAGATTATAAAGAGATCTATTGCAAGCGCCTTCACATTTGGAAATAACTTTACATAAACAAAGACTTAATAAGCGAGTTCGATTTGTTTAACTGTCCTTCTCTGCTGAATTTTGCAAGATAAAAGTTAACAATTTAAGCTCAACTTTGCAATAATATAATCCATAATTTCTATGTAAATGTTACATAATCAGTGTAGTGTAATTAGTAAATTATCCAATAACAATAAAAACGAGTCTTTATAAAATGCTTTTTAGGCAGAATTATGTTTACGTGCTGTTATCTAAATCAGATCACATAGGTATAAAAAGTTACAAAGAAATTACATTAAAAACAAATAACAATCCTAGTTACTGCCAATGCTATTTCACATAATGGCGTAACAGTGCAGTCAGAAGTCGACAGAAAAGTTCGGTCAACCAAGTTGCACATCAACAATCGTCACTACACAGCCAAGACACCTGAGTCGCTGGGCGCATCGCTCACTGCAATCTGTACATTATTTCTCCATTGTTCGCGTAACGAGTCCCTCCCGGCCCCCCCTCCTCACACCTCCCGGTTCCCACACCCGGCCCCGGGGCGGTGGGACTCGCTCGCGCCTTTCTTTTATCATTCCTCTCTTTATTTCCGAATGCAAATAATCCTCCACACGTGTGAGAATCGAAACCATTGTTCTCGCCACCCGACCCCACCGGGGACCTTGGTGACGCAATCTTTTTCTTCGCCATTTAGGTAACTCCAAGAACTTATTGTGTTACATTTGCCTATTCGGAGTGCATAATTGACTGTTTATTAGTGGTATTCATGCAAATTTCATCAAGTACCTACATTAAGCTCGCCGGTATAAGTGGTTTGCGTTCATTTTCAAAAATCATCGATTGCAGTATAATTAATGTATGCATGATTGAAAGAAATATATGACTTTAATACTACCCTAATTATGATACCTTTCAAAATATTTTAAGAATATATTTTGAAGAATACGCTACATGGCCTTGTTACTGAATTCCTCGGATTCCGAGTCGTTGTTAATAGTCATTAAAAGTAGATACAAGTCGAAGAAAGTTTCCGTCACGTCTATTTCCGAGGTTTATTATGAGCGAAGGACAAACACCTCGTTAAGCATTTGCCGGACGGAAGGGTGGAGCGGCAAGATTCCCAAGAAAAAAGCTAAGTGGGAAATCAATACATATTAGGCGCGATATCGGACCGGCCCGTCACTATGATGGATGAACGCACCCAAAGTTTCCGCATCGACTTTAATAATGACAATATACAAATTGACGTCCGCTGACTCTTCGGAAACGCGATAGCGCACTGTCGCCACTCACATTATGTAAACAAACATGAAGAAACGGATCGGTCGCCTTCAATTTTTATAATAGAAATCTCAATTACGGATATGTTTTTTACGTCCCATCTATCATATGGCGTCCTAGAGCCGCGTTGTCAATTGTCGCGCCGAATAATGGCATCGCCTTCGTGACGTCTCAAAGTGCGATATTGGAAGAGATCGACAGGAGGGAGTAAGTCGCGCCTCCACATATTGAAAGCTATTCGGAATTTGCAAATAAATACATGCACACGACGCCAAACCCACCGCGCCTCGCGCATCACTACTGCCTTCTAAATTGAAATCGCGTTTGGTGACTGAATTGAAGATATATGTTTTCTCTTATATAGAAAACTATCTGAATATAATTTGCACATTTCCATTTTAAAAGGATCGATGATAGATTTCGCATTCTTATCTATTATCGATAATACTGCTTTGGAACGCTTTTGTAGCCTCCTCTATTCCAGCATCATAATTCACATTACGTGGAATGCTATTTATGTTTTATGTGGAAACCGCGCAGTCCAACAATAACATAGAACAGCTTTTTGCGACGCACCCACCTGGGACAAGCCAACCCTATCTCGTTTGCTTTGCAATACATTAACTCATATACACACGAAGTATCATGTATCACTCTTAACATATTTGTATACAGAATACATATTTTTCCTACCTGATCATTTACTTAGGAGATACATATTTGAAAATTGATTTTGGTTAATTTACCTGATCCATGATGTTTAATACTTTCTCATCGTATAGTCTTACATGAGATTAAGTCGGGGTAGTTGAAAGCTCCGAGTGTGGGGGGGTGTATTTATGTCACCTCTGGGACATAGCGGTCGCCCCTCCCAATTATACCGCAGTAAAAGTCATAAAAAGACACCCGAAGTTTTTACACGAACCTAGAAGAGGCTCACGCGAAATTAAGAGGGGCGCCGAAATGTGAGATGAGCATGAATTTTTTATAAGAGCAGATGATGGTGGCCCGTTTATGATATCTTGCCGTGGATAATGCTCACGCTGCACGCGTTGTTTGTCTTGAATCATTGATGAGCCGCCTTTATTACTACCACAAGCAACATCAAATAATTAATTACCTTCTTTCGAGCTGATGACTATTTCACGGTCTCAGGCGGCCGAAATGTAATCACGTTCGCGCATTGTTTATATTCGCCTCGGGCGTGCTGCAAATATTTTAATTTTCCATCGCAAAAAGTTATGTAATACCTTTTATTGCAAGCTCCAATCTGTTTTAATGTTCGAAACAACCAAAGTTCAATGAATAAATACGTATCTGCATAATTTGCGTAATATCGAAACTTTTGGCTGTTTCGCATTTCGTTCGTGGCATTCGTTCGGTAACATTAAATAATAATTACACATTGTTCCAGATTAACTAATATTGTGTTTAAATATTAAATCAAGTTTTTCAATGCGCGGTCGTAAATATTCGTTTTATTTAATGCAATTTATGTTCGCAAAAGCAGGTCGAAAACGAGCTGCGAGCTGGTTAACTCAGCGATTTTCGTTTTGTGTACGCTTGTTTGAAACAATACATTCTCACGTTTAATTTCTTTCGGCTTTCAATTGATTCTTTTACGAGTGTGTTTATTGAGCTCACGCAAATGCAAAATACCAATTGCTTATTATTTTCGTGATGCGATATTTGTACATTTGACCTAATATATCGCATCTATATCATTGTATAAGTTTATTTTTAGTCAAAGAGCATTTTTAAAAAACATCCATATTTCTGAAGGCTAGGAAACATTAATTACCTCCTATCTCACAATTCCGTATAATGTGTTCGATGCACCCAAAGCAAATAAGATAAATGCATGTACCTGGACTCGATTCGTTGTATAATTCATATTGGAAACACTTATTTTAACACGCAGAACTATCGTCGTTCTATTGTAAACGTTATTTAATGTCGCTATAGATACATTAAAAAGTATAATAAGGTACTTGGAAGCTTGGTAATCAATTTAAAGCGTAATATACCTTTATTTATGTCCTTCTGAAAATTATTTATAACAGCCGAGTAAATATATGATTTTGCCTCAGCGAGAAATTATAATAACGCGCCTATTATTAACGTTTATATATTATTGCGTTTATAATAAAATCAAGCAGTTTTAGGCCACAAGTTTGCAAACGCAAATATCGCGTAATAGCACGATTTGGAATGTATTCGAAGCTAGAAATGACAATAAAAGGTAGCAGTACGGTTATGTAACGTATGCCGTACAGCACGGGCGGTTGTCGTGTAGTCACATCGTAAAGTTTGAATGGGAGCGAGGTGTCACGCTCGATCCGCAGCGCCCTCGTCGCGTCGGAGGAGATCCTGTGCGTGCCTGACCGGCCTCCGGTCGCAGCTAATATGATTATGACAGAGCTACGTGCCGCTGCTTCGGGGATCCTTACACAAATATTCATTAATCTTTCACGGTCCGACGTCCTGCGATGGAGATTTAATCAGATTAAGGATCATCTTTTTGCGGGAAACTCGTGGACCCTTTGTTGCTACTCGCCCGTCGCACTTTTGTGTTGAATTTATGATAGACGATGTTCGCTCTGAATGTAAATTACTATGTACAGAATAGTATTACGTTAGATGATATTCTTTTGTAGATAAGTAAAATACAAGCACATGCCTTTATCTGTTTATAGACGGCTCTGAGACGGCTGCGTGCCTGTGGAGCGGGTGACCTCGCCATGCAGTCTGCTGCGATACAAACATCTCGAACCCGCGCGTAATGCGAACATGTTACCAAAACATTTTTTAACTTAGTTAGAAGCTGTACAAAAAGCATAAATATGCACGATTATCCAAAAATGTTTACACTTAAATGGCCGAAGTCCGTTTGATTCATAGATAGGACGCGGAAAGTCGTATAAAAAGTAGAATTAACCGCGGCGAAACGCGCGTAAAATTATTTTACCATTGTATGCAAATCGACGCCGCTGTGATTATTTTATTTCCTAAGAGCCACGGAATATAAATCTTGGGTAAAAAACGAAACAGGCTGCAGAACATTTCTTAGTTGATATGTTTTGTTCTTAAATAAACAAGAAACGCAATATTTAAAATATTTATTCGTACTCACGTCTATTATAATCACGTGATATAAATAAGATTTAGTTATTTTAGATAACTAAATACAGATTTACAATTCAAACTGTTTATTTGTAAATAATCAAATAATAACCTCCATCGCAAGGTACGTATAAGACAAGTTATAATTGTGTTATAATTAATAATCGGTACAGTGTTACCAACTCTCAAAAATATTTATCCCTAAAGTTTGTGTCAAAAACCCCTAAAAACGCCTAAATTATTCAGTTGTCCCCCTAAAAAAATATACAAATATAAATTCATAATGATTTAGAAATAATATGCTGTAATATGTTTCAAAAGTCTTTTTATTACAAGTTATTTAATACATAAAATATTTCGTCTTCATCTGAAGATTCAGCGTTTTTGAAATCATACATGTTGACATTGAATAAATTTAACATTTTATTGGATGGATTAAATGTTGTACAAGATCCACCATTTCGATTTAATGTAAATCGGACCATCATGATGCTTTGCAACATTTTATTTAATTACGTACTAGATGTCGCTATGAGTCGCTAGGTCAAGAAATAAATATCAAAACTAGTTATGTAATTATTAATTTAAAAATATTAAAGAGTAAAAAAAATCCCTAAAAATACCCCTAAAAATTTCAGACCCCTAAAAAAATCCTATCTCACTTATTTACCCCCTAAATCTGGGGGGAAAACCCCTAAGTTGGGAACCGTGAATCGGTATGTCAATTTGATATCCGCCATCTTGATTTCAAAACTCATTTATTAAGGCGACGCCTCACATCGGTCTAATGAAAGGTGCGCAAAAACATCGCATCGCACGGAATGTGTCACCGACGCGCTCTGGGACGTATACAGACTATAAAAATACCGACGGGCCGGCCTCTATCCCTCGCAGTTTCTTTTACAATCAATTCAATCAACAACAGTTCAAGTGACTGGATATTTTCGTGTGACGTCACGTATTGTGGTGCAGTTTGGAATTAATTGTTGGGGCTATTTTGAGTTAGTAAGAACTTTAGATGATATTGATAGAGGAAATTAGTAAAGCCGTAACATGCAGTGCCTTAAAAATATTATGCTAAGAGAATTAAATTTAATCTTATTTATTAAAAACATTATAACAGAATATTTAAAATAATATTATTATCATAAATAATTCATCAAGTACTTACAGAATAGCGGAATAGACATAGAAAAGCATCCAAATCAAGGTGAAATGCAAAATACTTAGTAATATTAAAAGAACGTTAAGTGATCCGACCTTTTGCACACCCAAATAAAATGAAATCATCAACAAAATTATAATTTGCCTAACATGAATGATGAATCACCAAATTCTGATGTAAAGCCGTTCATTATAACGCAAGATACTTATTCAATAGATATTATTCTAACGATTTCTATGTCGTCAAAGATGTCAAATTTGAACTTGCTAAAGCATATATACGGATATTACGGATCCATGCGTGAGAAATTAGGAAAAATTTATAGAATAGTCTTTAAAATTGGTTGTATCATGACAAATTTTAGCTCAATCAATGCAGAACATGACTTTCTAAACGTACAAACTAAACAATAGCATCTAAACATAGATATTCAAAGGCCAAAAAACGTAATTTAAATGTTTGAGTATTAAGTAAACGTGCAATTTCGAAGGATTTTGGCGTCCATTTTTTGCCGGCAGCGTTAATTTGAGCGGACAATGGGTATCGCGAGCGGATCGAGCTTTCAAAGTAGCGTGAGCCCATTTAATTGACCACCATTCACTTAATTCAATCCATACAATATATATACAAACTGTTCTTCGGTAATTAGTAGGAGAAATATGGAGGATACCTTCGAATATATCCAGATTTGGAAGTTCGGTTTAAATGAATTAACAGAATTATTTATGCTATCAGATGTTGTGCTGTGCCTGTGCCGCAGAGGCAGTTACTTATTTATTATTATGTTCATTTTCTTTTTCTAATTCTTTTAGCAACGGTTATATAAGATCTCAGATTACGTGCAGACTATCGAACTAATTTGTAATCTAGTATAAGTACAAACTATTCTTATCGATTAGATTCTAATACTAAACGACATAAAACTGGCCTGCATGAATTTCTTATAAGACCTCGTGACGCTCGGCTACTTGGATCGGACAGATATGAAATTCAACGCAAGATGGGAAGGCTGGCAACTCCCATAGATAATGTCAAAGTGTATGTAGAATGTAGATGTGAATAAACTTTAGAACAGGCTTACACGTATATGGCACGAGACATGGTCTTCTGAACGCCTTGCACTTGTCGATAGCTGTCTAAAAATGCATGTCTGATACGCCCTGTAACTTCAAATATTGCTGTGATGCTTTCACAATGTATTTGACACAGACTATGGTGTAAATTCCATTAAGTTTATTATATTCGTTCTTAATGATAATTTTAAATAGGTACCGAAGCCATCAAACTAAATATAAAAGTTTGTGTTCTAAAAGAAGCACATTGTCATTTGTCATGTTCGAAATTTTTTTTTATAAAATACCTTGATTTCTGCACAAAATAACAATACATTTTTAAATCTCTATCACGAAAATAACAACTACAAAGCTAACGGTACAATTTACAAAAATACGTTCGACGCCAATCCGTTTTTTGTGTAACTGTAATTGATTTCATTTCTTTGTTTACAATTTACATAGATCGTTGCTACAACGCTCGAGTGATGAAATGCGATGTTACAAAACAAAAACAATGGATTCAATTATCCCAAATGTTAATTCTGTTGGCCGACAAGATTAATCTTTGATTAAAATAATTCTCGAACGTTCTAAGTCAGAAACGCGGAAATAATAGTGGGAGTGAATTCTAATGGTATTTCAGGTGGGGGTCACGTAGCGTCATAAATCGTATCCCTCGATAGAACAATTAAAAGACGAGCATAAAACAATTATGCAATAGTAGCCCTCCGGCTCCTCGTGATGCCATAGATTAAATCACAGACGCGACATTGGTGCACGAAGATAAAGAAATAGGCTGTAGAGAAAACATATTATGGTGAAAAGTCGACATGGAATTGATTTTTATTTTTCATCAATAAATTAGGAATCTAGTCGTT
Organism: Colias nastes; assembly: GCA_907164665.1. Taxonomy (NCBI): domain Eukaryota; kingdom Metazoa; phylum Arthropoda; class Insecta; order Lepidoptera; family Pieridae; genus Colias; species Colias nastes. The sequence goes on along the minus strand of CAJQZM010038086.1, from coordinate 13,598 downwards.
GTTCTTAGTTAATCTAGAACTTTTTAATCGCTATTTTTTATTTCAATTCTTATTTTAGTAAAATTTTATGCCATTAATGTTCTAACCTTTCTTCTCCTTCTTTTTGACTGTTTTATCATTAATAATAATATTATTAGATCTATTTTAAATCACTCATTATAAAATAGTTGTATTTCATGTGTGTTACATTCTTAATAATTCTGATTATTTCATTATTAATTCTAAGTATGTAATTGCTAAATTAAACAAAAGAAAAACAATGTATTGAGTCGATGAGGACATCGTTATGTATAGTAATTGGTGGTCTTAAAAAATATCTCGAACATCATATCTTATACATTCTGCTAAAATGTTTAATCTTTGATACAGCCGTAAGGTGTCGAAACAGAAATCAATTATGTATGTATTTATAAAGCAAGAGTATTTTATCTCGTGGTAGCATTGTCGAGTTATATTAGAATTCAATTGTTTTATGGCTATAAGTCTTTGCAATTCTTAATTGAGATGGCAGACGTTGAGGCTTCGGGCTAGAAGGATGTTTATGAATAACCAATGGTGACTATCGGTGTGATTTATTTGTCAATTCTTAGTAAACTGTTATTATTTAAACTTGGTTAATTGTATTATAAAAACATTGATTGCTTACACGTTTTTCACGAACCTGTGATTTCAGAAAATTAAAATTAAGTTTTATAGTTATAACACATGTGGTGAGAGCACGTAACTTGTCTCCAATTGTAATAATTTTTATAGTGTAGTATTTAAACTAAACTCAATTTAATGTTAATATGTTCTAGTCACGTCATTGAAGCTATACAACATAGTGTGTTCAAGCTAAGTGGCGCATAGGATCCCGGTGGATTTGGCCGTAACTTACGGCCCGTAAGCGGCTCGGAGCTTGTTTGCTCGGCGCTCCATTAAAATGGGATCAGTCGGATGCAGATTGCCTGGACCCGGCGATCACGCAGAGCCAAGATAGATTCTGCATTCTTATGTAATTTATGTATATAGAGTCGCTAACTTTGGTATTCTATTGCTACGTTAGACGACTTCCGAAACATATTTTATGAGCTGGTTTCTGAAAAATGACCATTGATCATCAATTTTATATTTTTTTTATTTCCGTCGTACAGCAACAATAACACGTTGAACTCGAGGATATAAGAGGTTGCGATTGCAGTGTAAAAATGCCAATAAATTGACGTGACAAATTGTAAAATTGGCCTTTAAAAGAAATATGACTTGCATTCAGAATTGAGTCACAATATGTCGGCGGTAGTCATTAGCGGTTCGCACACCGTCATTTATTTCGCACATTTAAATGAGAATTAATCCGGCATTGTGCTCAAAGTTAATACTCCGCTTCGTATTGACAATATGCTCGGTCTTTGATTCATTAGTAGCGAGGCGAACGACCGCTGCATAAAGGATCTGCATCCATCCATTCGTTCCGTCAATGCACCTCCGTTGACCTTCGCGCTAACGAGTCATCTTAGGATAATGATCACACTCAAAAGACTACGAATGACAAGGAAATAAACACAGGCATAAAGCCATTTATATTTTCTTTTGCTATTGATTCTATTAGACCGCATATTTGTAAGAACACAACAATCTGTGGAGAAAGAGGACGCTATTAATCATGTCATATTTTTGTAGAAAGTGTATTAGGGTTGAATTCGCAGAAATTACTAAAATCTGCTAAGAAATTATAATATATCATCTTTCCTTTATATGACCCGTTGACCAATTCGCAAAAATTGCTAACCCACATAACATAAATAAGAATCATTCGTCCTCGATAAGTCGGCGGGTCGAATAAATCATCCGCGATTTGTCTTCCTTAACAGGTAGATTTTTAAAATGTGGAAATTGTTATTCATGCAAATCTACCTTTACACGAGCTGAAATTGAATGCTAAACACGATTCTCATAAATAATAGAGGCGGGAGCCTCTGTTCTACATAAATATCGCTCAAAAACAAAAACACGGTAGTCATATATTAATAGATCGTCATCTATATTTGTACAAATGTAGGATTTAGGTGGTGGCTTTAGCTGACAATGATCTGCATTTGCATGCCTTTAAATGGACTGTGACCATAATTACATTGACGTTGATGCTAAAGAATAGGTGTGACTAATTAAAATCGATAGTTTCACCGCTATAGTTTCTCATTTTGATTTACATAGAACAATTTTGTTCCAAATATAATCATCTCAAAAACACTTTATTTTTTTTTATTTGGAATATCACATTCTGCTTATAGTTTTAAGGTCTTCAAAGTGATTAGTAATTACATAAATCAACTAAAGCCTATGTATCTTCATAAAACTATAAAATATAAAACTATACCAGTGTTACCAACTCTGAAAAATATTTATCCCTAAGTTTGTGTCAAAAACCCCTAAAAACGCCTAAATTATTCAGTTGTCCCCCTAAAAAAATATGCAAATATAAATTCATAATGATTTAGAAAATATAATGTGCTGTAATATGTTTCAAAAGTCTTTTTATTACAAGTTATTTAATACATCAAATATTTCGTCTTCATCTGAAGATAATTCGACATCACTAGATATCGGTATGAGTCGCTAGGTCAAGAAATAAATATTAAAACTAGCTAAGTAATTATCAATTTAAAAATATTAAAGAGTCAAAAAAATCCCTGAAAATACCCCTAAAAATTTCAGACCCCTAAAAAAATCCTATCTCACTTATTTACCCCCTAAATCTGGGGGGAAAACCCCTAAGTTGGGAACCGTGTTACTATACAAGCCAAACTAGTCGTTTATCATAAGAAAATCTCGTATCCGTATCCTTTTAAATTTATTTATCATAGAAAGCTAAAAGGACGCACAATCGTTAGCGTAACATTAGCAATCGACTGCGCTAGGAATAATAAAAAATTAGATCAGTCTTTATGACAAGTCTAAACAGTGGAATATTATGAATAACTTCGGCATTCAAAATTTTCCACAATTTGTATTCTATCTGGAGTATTCCTCTCGTCGGGTCCCGTAGTTCCCGATGCAAGTCATTTTAAATGCAAAGACGGCGCATTGCATAATCACCGATGTGATTCTCTATCGGTATTCACTTCTTATTAAACATTTATTTTACTCCATTTTTATTAACTGTATCGTCTACTTAAACATCCGCCAAATGCACGTAGAGTATACTTGTTCATATGAATAATATTTAAATATATTTATATACAACAATGGGAACCAAAAACAAAATAGAACTACAATTTTGCGAATCAATTTAAAAATAACTTGTAGAATAGATCAAACTCGCACGGTCATTGTATTAATGAACATAAATTTAATTAAATTATTTGTAATTACCTATACGTAGATTAACTCAAGATAAAATAACAGTGGCCGCGTCAATGGTCATTAATTTACAACTCCGAGAAAAGTGGAACGTCTTATCAATTTTTTCTTATATTCAGAAGCCAGCTTCGATTTGATTTTAATATAAAGACAGATCGGGCATTAATTAAGTCGGCTTGATGAGTTCGTGGCGTCCCTCGCCCGCCGTCATTACGGCTGCATGTAGAGGCGAGAAGTTTTTTTAATTCGTTATTATTCTCTGGCGTAAAGAAATGTTAATTCGAGGCGGCGTGAAATTAACAGCCGCCGCATTGCCCTTTGTTGAGTCGGCGGCTGACTTAAACACACAACGAGTGACGAGCTTTCATACGACTCTTATAATTTGCACTTCATTACGGCTTTTTATATTAGATTCTCGAAGCGAACGCTGCTGGAACATCAATTTGTGATTGTGCGTTACGTGCGCTTATTTGTCGCGTTCAATGCGCTAATGAAGCAATCTTGCATATTACGTTGTGCGATCATTTATAATGCGAGATTGTCTATTTAACGTTTGTATTGTTTCATTTTTAAAGACGTCGAGTAGATTGCTGTATATTTCAACGTGCTCAATCAATATTGTTTTGATTTTTTTTAAAGTTCTTTGACTGCAAATAGCTGTCCATTTTTTCTCATGCATACAAGAAGGAATGAAGAAGACTATGAGAATGATGCTCATTCAAATAACCTTATAGATAAATAAGTATACACATTTCCAAACGCCCTAACAACACTCTCTATTACAGTGGTACCAAGTGGACAAAAACCAGCTACCACCAGAAGCGCAAGAGAAGTTCGTTCAGTTGCACCCCGATAAAGAGACGCAAGAGTTCCTCACGGCCTCCGTGGACAAGTCGTCCTGGGTCTGGACGCAGCTCTGGTACATCCTGGCCAAGTCCTTCTTGAGACACTTCTGGACAACTACTGATATTAATGGGTGAGTACTTAGAGTAATGTATATTTGCATATTTTATTCCTGATTGGTCAATTTCGTAATCTTCTTTAAAACGTAAGGTTTTCGGTCAAGTCTTTGAAAAATAGGTTACTTATCTGGGAATAGGTATGGAAACAATCAAAGGTTCAAATAATATTACGTAAACAGAAATTTTATGCGTAATTTTAGCCTGGGTACAAAGTTAATAATTATTGTCTATGAGAAACGAAACGATATCTATAATTTTCCAAAAAGATTTCAACATCATACAAAGTAGGAAAACATACAAATGTAAAAATATGCGCTGTTATAGCAAATAATATGTAAACCTGTCTCGGACTATTTATAGAACAAATGACAAATATGCAGACGTGCTACTTTGTAAGGTAGCTGCGATTATATCGTGAATCTTATATCTCTATGCTTTATTATAATGTATTTGTCAAAACTTTATTGTATGATGACAACATAATAATTTATGTTTTAAATAACATTTAGTGTGAACGAGAAGACACTTATAAATACATTAATTTTATTGACTTGATTAGTACAATTAAAAAAAATAGATTTGATAATACTTCTAAAATGAAGTGTATAAAATATGGGTTAACGCGATGCCTTATTCACAACGCACAAATTAAATGTGTACTGTATTTAAAATTTTCATGATTTCAAAATCCCATACTACAACACCATTAAATATTGATGAAGCAAATTATACATACAGTTACAAATAAGTAAACGATACCAAGGCCAGGTAACTAGCCTATCCGTACAAATCTAATCAGATAAAATGAATTGAATTTAAAACTAACGAATGATTTCTTTTACAAACGATGAATTGCCATTTGAATCACTACAATGGGGCATTATTAAGTTCGTCCAGATTCGTCCAATTACGCCAATTACAATATCCCTGTAGATATTTATGTATGTACGAGTGTATTATTTCCTCATCCATTGTGTCGTATCTGCACAAATTAACTAATTCGAATCCACACTAGTGTTGCCTTATGGGAATATCGATAAAATCTTTGCAATGACTTATCGATATCAATCAGCTAAACATGACCCAAAGAATCTGTAGATTTCTACAAGTTAGGATGGATTAAAAAATTTAATGACATATTTATATTATTTATTTAAATAATTTAAATAGCGTATAACAACTCAAAAGACAATTAATGTCTGTCTGATCCTACTTCTAACTTGCCAAGACTTTCGCACCGATTTCGTCATACCAATTTTGCCGTCCAAATTCTCAACAAAAATTGTTTATATCCATGTATCAATAATATCTAGAATTCTTCATCGAGCGATATCGATGAACATGTGGTAACACGTCATGTTCATCGACATCGATGTTTAATTACAATGGTCCACACAACACTAGCGTCCGGGGCGGCCTGTGAACACTGAGCAGATCGCCGTGCGGGTGTCTATAGCCGGCCACTAATAAATAATTTAAACAAATTGACGGATGAGATTTACTCATTGACTGCTTCCGTCTCTCAATTACCCACGCTTTATTTATCACTTGCAACTGATCGAGACGCTCGATGCGCAGGAGCAAGCAATGAAACTACCCCGAGCCAATCATTGCGAAACGATCAAATGCGATCATTACTGACGGTAATTAATTTATAAATGCTGATATTCTGTGCACGTAAAGCCCAATTGATGTGCAGATTGACAATCAATGAGTTAATTGTGTTTAAATTAAGAACCAGTTGCGTGAACATAAATGAAATGTAGTAGATATCTGGTATTCATACGAAAATGAAAGATTACATTACAAAGTATAACTAAATCAATGAAACACAATTTGCACGTTAGGTAGAAAAGGATAGGACTGAAAAAGTTTAAAAATACAGTTACTGGATAGATAAAGACAAAGAATGCCATATCGAAATAGAGTTTTCCAATTAACCGCCATTTCTATCTGTGTAACCTTTTGCTATCTTCAGCCATTAAACCCAACGTTACGTTAGATAGTAAACCAATTTGATCCAAACCATATAACTATAGTATTACGTTGGCCTCATTATTCGAACACTAAAGCAATTTAAACTGTGCTCGAGATAATTGATTAACTAGAGTTTGTTAGCGTTAAATTTGTCAGATAATAATTAGATTTAGTCATATCTGGCTTGGACAATACTAACACTGCGATTAAATCACAGGTCTAGAGGAGATTAATAGGTGGAGATGACACTTTGAATTGAGCTGGACGTACCAAGTTCTGTAATTTTGCTATGAATTTTCCTCTTAGAATTTGTGCATTTATATTGGAGCCACAATAATTTGTTTATCAAATCTTACTTGAAAATTTAATTTTAAGACTGTATGCTATCAAACTATAGGTGTTAATCCTATAGTACTGATAATATTTCATCTGCATATTCAGAATTTCAACCATTATAAATACCATAAATCAAATAACGAACATACAAATTGAGAATAAATTAATTTGAACATTTACACCGGAAAAGTCAATAGCGTCCGAAGCGAGAGTTCATTGAGTCATTTATCGTAACTATAGGCGCAATGATTAATATCCCGGATATTTTGCTTAAGGGGAGCTAATAACGACGTCATAGCGGCTTCCTGGACAAACACCAATCAAGAGTGGCCATTCGATTACATTTGCAACATATTATGTACTTGGTCTCATGTATAATTAAATTTAAAATAGTCTTACTTTCAGGGCATTTTGCTAGGCATTTAGATCTGGCTCTGTAGTGGTTTTCTTTGTGTTGTTATTTTAATCGATCAATACAGTAAAACCTGGTACTTCTTCTTTAACTGTTTTCTCTGCTCTCTTCAAGAGCCTTTGATAAAGTCATGAGCATAATCGTCATGCTGCTATATTTTTTTACTAAGAACTTGTAACTAAGAATTAATACTAGTATAAATGTTGTTTTTACATGTTTCTAAGCAATAATAATAAGCAAAATGTATACCTACTTGCTTTGATTCCTCGTCAAATGGCTAAACCAAACTCATAAAGCATGTCTTAAATGACTTTATGCACTTAATTGCTGAAGAGATTTAAAAATTCCAGACATTAAAGACTAGAAACTAGATATTGAACATTTTCTTGTATAAAACCATTAAACGATGGTCGTTATTTCTGAGCAATATGCCGTTTTACGAGTCAAGCTGTACATTAAATCACAGTAAAGGAAGATAATTATTCATTATATCGGATAATTTAACGAAATATTAAGCCAATACAAAGGCATAATATACAGGCTATAAAGTATACGTGTTTGTGCAATGAAACAGTATACAAAGGTTATCCTTAAATCTCCATTTCGACAAACTAATTACAGTGACCTTTTTTAATTGCACGCATACTCGCAAATATCTTTTTAATTGCGTTCTCGACGGCATAAAAATCAGGCCGTTTAAGTTTTATAATTGCATCTTACATCAATTACGATGCGATTATGTCGATCTTGTTTTTATTTTAACATGTTAAATTAATGTTCCCAAAATGCAAAATTTATTAAAGTGTTTCAAACATGTCGTGTGTTTTAACATATTGGATATTTTTAATTACAACTTTCAACTGTACCGTATCAGAATAATTCCCTGTTTAATATTTACGAGTTCTGTAGACAAATATGTTTGAATCTGTGCTGAGTCTAAAAAGTGTCGCAGCATCTTAACCTACACATTAAACATACAGAAACAATAGGAAAATGATATGGGCATTGTGTTAAAGATGTGTTAGGTAGCTAAATGTTGGATCGTAAGTATTTATTTATTGCGGGTAGTAAACTACAGTGTGGTCCCTATTCCGAGGCGGTCTCCACTTTTCAAGGCTCGCGATCGTTCGATAATGTACCATTAGCGCCAAGAGTCGCGCCGGCATCCAATTGTGCGCTTAGATATCGCATACAAATGTCGATCGGCTTCGCGAGGCCCGCGCCCCTCTGCCCTCATCTGCATTCAATCCCATTGTTGCCTTTATTATTGGATATGTGCGTAATCGTTAATTTATGAATCACTCTACTTGTGATTCGATCTCGCTAATGGTCACTTTTGCCAGCATTACTGTGGTACTTAAATTACGTACGTGCGTAAGCTGTTAAGATTGCTCCCTAAGACCTTATAAGTTACCAAAACTTTTATGATTTGAATTCATCTTTTATGCTTTAGGATCGAAAGGAGTAATTAAAGCAAAAGCTGTAATTGTAAAACTTAATCAGTCTTACATTGGATTAAAGTGACCATGACCAGGATAATTTTAGCTTTGTCTGTCTGATGTTTGTATTCATAATAATGAAGCAAACTTTTAAATAACCAAAGTATACATGTTACTTATTGAGGCCAACGATCAAAACATTAAAAACTTATAAAGGTCGTTATTTTGTTTATATCTAGCCATTAGTACAGAACGTTGAATGTTCGGTTGTTTCGTTTGGTATTCGTTAGAATAATGCTTGTATACACTTGTAAAGGAGCAGCATCGCGCTCCAAGAATCATCGACATGTGATTGCCGTGCGCGCGCGTAATTATTTACAACAAAAAAGCGACAGAAGCGTAATAAGGCCTGAAAAGACGCGCCGGTCGCGTCGCCGCAGTAAAAAGCGCAAAGAATACACCTCGATATGATCGCACAAAGGCCGCTCCTTCCTACCTCAATGCTAATTTCCACTATCGCGCTCACCCTCATTCATTTTCAATCGAAGCCAGGCTCCGTTTGCTTCTATTTTTTTAAAATCACATTAAAGAATCGAATATAGAGGACGTTTTTTTAGGTTACCCGGTGCGTGCGACGCGATTTATTTATTTGCGGGGTTTTTTAAAACGACATTCCGACTCGCTGTATACTTGTGTCTACCCGCAATTGGCATTTCGGACTAAACGCGAGCTATACAAAGTCACCGGTTTTAACGGTTGTTTTTAACGCTCGGTCCCTCTCGCAAGGAACCGAGGATACAAATAAATTATTAATCGTTTGTCCTGTCTCTTATAAATTAAAATCCGTTCTTTTTGTGTCGGGCGCGACCCGTTCGAGCATTTTTTGGCCGCCCCGAGCTTAGTCGTCCGTCCTCGAATTTATTAAAAAGCTTAGCGCGAGCTGAGCAATTAAAGCCGTGACAGAAATTAATACGGAACACCGGGGTGCTGCGACCGGTCCTTATCCGATATTCAACCGACCTGTGCTCCTTTTATTTGTTTAAAACATTTTTAATAATAATTAATTACGGCTTACAATCGAACTTGAATTTTTAATAAGTTGATTAATCTCGGGTCGCTCCCTCGAATAAGTGAACAATATGGAGGCAATGAAGAGGTTGAGTAATACCGTTCGTTAAAAATAATTAAGCTTGACAGGACAATAAATTGGTTCGCGTGGGTTGCGCGACGGAGAAATGTAAAACTCTGTGAAAATTATCTAATTTCGTGTGTTCGAGGAAAAATCGTAGGTTACTTTTCGTAACGGTCTGGAAAATTACTCACATAAATCAGCCGAGTGCGCAGGGATAGGCTGATTTTTCTATCCACCGTCTTTTAACTTTGTTATTATTTTGATTTACCGCATCGTGTAACGGAAGCGTACATTCCACATTACGGCTCGCGATTCCTTTGTGCTAATGATATTGTAGACTCGAATGAAGACTTCAAGCTGCTTTTATTTTCAGGGTAATATTGCTAATACCACAAATAGGATTGCTGAAAAATAAACCATGGGCCGGATGTTGTGGCTAAGCCTACTTTATGGATGTGTTGGCATATCGCAGGAGTCTCCTTAACATAACATAAAGTGCAATTCAGGACACCGCACATTAGTCTGCGGCCATAATTATGTTATAAATATTAAAAACTTTCGTCTTCATTGTAGGATACTTTCCCAAGAATACAGAAAGATTATCTATACTTATAACGTTGAGTTTCAAAGTGTTTATAGTTTGCTCAAGCATTACTATCAAACGAAAGCTATATTGTTTATGCTCAAAATATCCTTGATTCCTGTATCAAAAATTGCAAATAATTATCTTCCTCAACCATTCAGAGTTCATAAATCTGTTACAAATATTTCACCGAGTATTTCTTCAGAACTCTTTCTCCGTAAGCTAATCGATTACGACACTGCCTCTGCAAATGACACTCCTCATGTACACGTTTTTATTACACCCGATACCTGCATTTGTCAGAAAATAATTGTAAAGAATGCGGCTTAGAACTTACTAGAAGTTTTGCTTGCGTAATTTTTCATATAAGATACAATGGGTCTTCCCGTAGCAACTAACTTAGATATTTTTCAACTGAGATATTATTTCTGTAACTTCTGTTTCTTTTTTAAATGTGGATAATAATTATTAAGCTGGTTATAGGAAAAAGATATAATTGAATGATACGATTTTTAATTAATTATTATAGCATGACAGTACAGTAATGCCATCAGATGAAGGTGAACCAAGATCATTAATTGCTAAAATAACATGAATGTTGGCTACCCGATATTATCAATAAAATACAAAAGAACCTTCAAACGTTCAAAAGAATGCGCCTAATGAAATATCTTTAGTCGCAATAAAATTTGAATTCGGACAACCGTCGGGGCCATAAGAACGCTAAAACTTTTAACGGCAGGCCGAACATTTCTTAATTAGCCACTTTTTATTGTACAGCAAATTCGGTTAAGTCTAACAAAGGGGTCGTTCAAATAAAAATAAAGCTCCCACGTGACGAATCGAGGTGTTTCGCCGGAGCCTTTTTGTGACCGCGTCAACTAATCTAGTGATGGCCTCCGAGTTTTAATTAACGATCATGTTACATAGCCTCACGTACGTATAGTCACTTCGCATTATGAACATAGGGCTGTCATGTTCATGTAATTCATTTGAAATATATAGCATAGCAACATGCTCAAAATTTACCCAAATTAATATTTAATTAATATTTTCATTTTTCAGTCTTTCAGTTTTCATAGGAACATACAGCTCAATAAACACATTAGTTTTGAATTAAATTGTATAAGATATTATTAAAATAATTCACTTGCTAGAATTAATATCGTCTAGAGATACTATAATGGCAATCAGGTTTTTTTTGAGTCAAACTAAAAATCATATTTTAACATTATTCGATACGAAAAGGCTACTCAAAACAAATTTATTAAATTTATCTTTTTGGTAATTAACGCAAGCCAGCTGCTACAGGCCTTGACTTAAATCTATAGGTTGAGGGTTCGACATTTATTAAGAATTTGTAATTAAAATTATCATTTACAATTAATCACTTGTCAAAACGGTAAACACATTGTGATGTAATCAACATGTTCTTGGACCAAAACTGTCAACAGATACCTGTGCCTATATTTTACATTTATTAAAATCATGCTAGTTTGTTAGAAGCATGAAAGTCGCGTCTTCTAGTTTATTCTGTGTGTATTGACGAGCAAAGTAATCTACGATTTCTTCTGCTGCAGTAAGCATAGGACACTTGAAACTCTTTAAGTCGCAACCTTAATCCACTGATGACTGATTGAGTAATTATGTTGCACTCCATATATTATATCAAGAGAAACTATACAAACATGTGACTACCATCGGAACCAATTCATTGCAACACTAGAACTGCCAGTAGGTATTCCTTTATTCTCTTATCTAAATCTAGATATTAACTCACATCTTTTTTATTTCTGAAACTGAATTCGGTTAAATTATTCATTCAAAATATAATTTTGGACAACCCTACGTCCACAGCGTACAGTAATTAGTTAGAAGCCCAATCTGGCCGTATGAATACCCGCAACAATGAAGCCGGTAGCCGACGCATACGTTAGTAATTTAATCATTAAACCTTGAAAATTGTAAAGTGTTGTAATGGCGTCGAACATTGCTGTATGCAACAGGTATAACTGTGTTTTTATAACTTTTAATTTGAACGTACTAATTTTGTGCTGTGTTTACTTTTTAACGTTCATGAGGATCCTTTAATGTAGAGCAAATATTTTAATTTCATGACTTATTGCGACACATACAGTGTAGACTGTAGAGTGTAGACTCTACATATTATACCAAAAGTGTAAAAGACTACCTAGACCTAAATAGTATTACATAAATTCTTCTGAGATTAATTGTAAATTCCTAAAACTCAAATTTAGAAATTATGTGTTAATGACATGGACCATACGTATTTTATTGAATAATGTAACTAATATTTTCTAAACCAAGCTCTGTATCAATCCAGTAGCCCGTTTCCGACAAATTGAAAAAGAAAGCACACGTGTAATCCAAGAAACATCGATCTCCGATTCACGTTCAAAAAAATTACATTAACAATAATAATAGTCGAGTTGATTACCATCTATATTGAGTGGCTGACGATTATTTCCGAGCGGCATCTCGATTCGAGAGGAATGAAATGCGTACGCGCACGCGTAGCTACCAAGTTACGCTGTCGTTAAGAAATTACCGCGTCGACGTCGCCGATTTTATCGATGGAATTTATCGAGCGCACTTAGCCGCGCACACGCCCTTCCCTATCCACACTAGAGCACTCTTGTACCTAGTGTAGGCTAGTGTAAGAGCAATAATATCGATGTTATTGCACCCGTAGATAGCATTATACGATCGAGCTTTAATCAGTTTGTTAACTATTTGGATTTATTTATTTTCGTTTATTAGAGTTCGCTAACTAAATTCTTCACGCAGATATTCAAACGTGCAAACACATGGAGCTCAATGAACTATCTTCAACGAATTAGCTACACAGATAGGTATTAGATATGCATGCAACTTTGCTTCATTCATTTCATTTGATTTCGGATGACGCACAAAAAATGACAATAAGAAATTAATCGTTTCATAGAACCGGCATTAATTTCCTCGCTCGGAAATTTAACAAAAAGCAATTTCCTAATCTCGATATATAATTAATTTGAAATCGTAATCTCGGTAAAAGATGTCAAAACAATTTGGGGCGAATAGCTCGGGTCGTGATTGTCGGTCACGTAGCGTAGAGAGAAGCGTCGCAGAGGCAGAGGCAGCAGCACGGTAGTAACGAGTGTATAATTATGAACAGTGCGGCGCCGGTAGCCGAAAGGCCGACTCATCGTAATTTGATGCCGACGACCGCCCCGCCCCGCCGCCGACAAAAAACTAATTAACGGAGATGGAGATCGGCCTCGGCTGACCACTTACTGATGCATTCGACGTATAAATTAATACAACTAAATAATCGCCGTACACGCAACTCTTTTTGTGCTCCATTGATTTTGTTTCACGAATTGTGGGAAATAATGAGTCAGATTTCGAATTATAG
>CAJQZM010038085.1:12268-24866 GCA_907164665.1 Colias nastes | reverse complement strand
TTCGCACTAGGCCAGTTTTTTATATTTTGTAGAATTAGATTTTTTTTCTATTGTATCGAGTACGATTTTGGGGGGGGTCATGTCCCCCGCGCCCCCCCCCCCCCCTGGGACCGCGCCTGAACATAATATTATATAACACTATAATATAACACTTTGTTTATGTATTTATATTTACATCATTGTTAATTTTACACCACTACCTCACTCATTCAGCTTATTATACATAGTGTACACTCAAAGCATAAATAGAAAAAAAGAGCGTGTGTGCCGAGCACACGTGTCAGCTGAAGTGAAACTTATTTGACAACATTCAAAGATACCAAAATCGTCACCTTACTCCATGACGTGACGGTATTGCCATGACGCGACCTTGAAATTTTATTCTTATCGAGCCTTACGAAGTTTCACTTCAAAAGGAAAAATAAAATGTTTACCCACTGCACAACAGACGCGTTTTCCCAACAGAACGCGGAACTATGTCACGCGCAGGCAGCGGTGTGTGCACAGGCGGTTCACACTCCATTGCCTGACCCACTGGGCTAGCAATAATGTTTGTGATTCTTACCTGGAAATAAATAAATCGGTTTAAATATAGATTAATGTATTTTAATACTTTTTTGTTTCTTTCGTTTTTGGTGTTATTTTTTTTTCGCATTGCAAGAGTCGATCTCTAAAGGCATCCCTGTTTTATTGCCCTTATAGTTATGTAATTTTATAGGTATGTTTGTTCACCACTTTTCTAACTTTTTAATAATTATTAGAGTTAGCAAATCGAGTTCCTAATTTTTATTGAACATTCAATATTACAAAACAAATAAACTCAGGCCCCGGAATCACAGACACAATAGAAAATCTATTGTGTCGTGGACCGATCGGGCCGTTCGGGGCTCAATGGGTTATTATATTGTTTACGTGAACATCATTACAAAAACAAACTTATCTATACTAATATTATAAAGCTGAAGAGTTTGTTTGTTTGTTTAAACGCGCTAATCTCGGGAACTACTGGTCCGATTTGAAAAATTCTTTCGGTGTTAAATAGCCCACTTATCGAGGAAGGTTATAGGCTATATATCATCACGCTACGACCAACAGGAGTGGAGCCACGGGGGTGAAACCGCGCGGAGCAGCTAGTTATGAATACATAAACTTGATTATAAAAATTACCTTCTAGGTACATTAGACTTACTTTCCTTCTACGTTTTACTTAAAATGTAAGAAATAAAAAGAAAATCATATTTTAATTTCGTATACATTGTTTACAATGCGACACATTTATCAATAATTCACAACTTTCGTAATATTCATGAACCTGAACAAAAGAAAGATTTACAGGTAACAGTATTTAAAAGCACTTTAAACAGAACGTTAACAAAACAATAGAAAAGGTCGAATATTAAATGGGTCGATTAAAAATTTACGACGCTATTAGGCTTTCTAAAGAGGAGGTATGCAAATATATTTTGCGCACTCTAGTCCTATTCTTTCAGTTACATAAAAAAATGTGTGCGTGTACTAGTGTACACACGTAAGAAATGAAACTTATTTTTCAAAAAAAAAATTATTATATGCAACTTTACAGAAATACGTCGAATTACGCGTGGTAGGGATAAGAAAAAGATGGCGCGTAACGGAAAAATGTCACGCGTAACGAAAAAATGTTACACTAAAATTTTTTCCAACCCCGATAAAGAAGTTTCACTTCAAAAACCTGAATATTTAACGAACCATCAATATAAATAAAACAAAGCGAATATGTAGAGTATTTTTGTTTTTAAAAGTGCAATACTTAAAAATTATATTTTATTCGCGTTTTCAAAATTCGTTCATCGATATAAAGCTACATTTTATAATTTTTTCTGTAGAAAAGGACACGGAATTAACACGTAAGCATTACAAAACAAATTATTTAAAAACTCTTGCAGTCAGAATACCATTTGGCGCTACCACTAATAAAAGTTTATTAAATCCTTTTTAGGTTAACCTAATCTCTTATTTGACAATTAAGATGAACAAGAAACTTAAACAGATATTTAATATCTTACAAGATGAAGCTGATCTTTTACTTTGGCTCTACAGGGTGATTTTAAGAAAAAAAAACTAATACATAAAACAAAACCGTCCTTGTTGTGTATTTGGATAAGAATTTAAAGGATTTTCAGTTTCAAAACTCATTCCAAATACGGTAGACTAAATTTGAGTAAATTAAATAATATTCTTACAATCCGATAATAAAATCATGAATAATTCACATCTCCAATGGCTTAGCTTATTCAAAGGATGAGATTTAATTATGGAGATAAAGTTATTGTTATTTTATCCGTTTTACGTCATATTTCAAACTTGCTGACGTCAGTGACTTCTTTCGCGTTTAGATATTTTTCAGAAAACTCTTGTATTTTTTTAATAAGAGTTACTGAATAAAAAAAGAGAGTGAGAGAGTGTGCCGAGCACTCGTGTCAGAAGTAAAACTTATTTGGCAAGATTAAATATACCAAAATGCCAAAATGGTCGCCTTACTCCATGACGTGACGGTATTGCCTTGACGCGACCTTGAAATTTTACTCTCAACGCGCTTAAAGAAGTTTCACTTCAATACTTTCCTAATCCTTGAAATGTTAGCTGTCTATTGGTGAAAGTTCTGTAAAAAATTATTCACCAGTTTTGGGGCTTCGACAGAACAAAGAAACAGACAAAAATTATATTCGTTTTGTTACATAGTTTATTAGCACTTTACGTGTTGTTTTATTGAGAGCTGCCATTTTCATTTTAAAAGTACTCAATATTATGCAAAATACTTTTATATTCCTACAAAATGGAAGGAAATTTAGGTCAATTTGGATTTGATTAAACGTATTTTAATTGAGGTAAATCAGAGCTCTTAAATAAAATTTTTAAACAACTGGATACTTTCCTAATTGTCTCATTATATGAACAAGGCTTGAAACTTGACCGACCTACTTTCTATTAATATACTATACATGACATTTAAGCCAAGTCTAGTATTAAATACAATATTAAATATCATTCAGTCAGTCAGTCAGTCAGTCATTCATTCATTCATTCATTATATCCTTACTTATTATAATATTTAAAACTAGCTGTGCTCCGCGGTTTCACCCGCATTGTTCGGGTCCTACCTATTGGTCTCAGCGAGATGATATATAGCCTATAGCCTTACTTGATAAATGGGCTATCTAACACCGAAATAATTTTTCTAATCGGACCAGTAGTTCCCGAGATTAGCGCGTTCAAACAAACAAACTCTTTAGCTTTATAATATTAGTATAGATTTCATCTTTCGTCAACGCGGGACAGCCAGCGGCCAGTAATTAATTACATTAATGGTAAAACCGTGTAAAACATGAAACTAGCAAATTGATAATGAAAATTAATAAATCCAGCGCAAAGTTTGCTTTTTCCATATTCATAAAGATAATCAATTTGCACCGAACATGTCGAGATAAGTAATTCTGGGTAAATTGGCCCAAATTGGGGAAATAAAGCTATACGGGGTTTAAACTAAATATACCCGGTATTTGTTAATTAATTAACTAATTTCTAACGGTTCAATGCATTTTAGTATCTGTGGCAACTATTGTGGGTTCTGAATATACGGGTAGGAGAAATCAGGGTCCTCATTAGTGAAATCGGTCTTATGTTGTTATCCTTAATTTTGGTTAAATATAACAAAGGCTTATAAGGAAATTCATGTTAAAATAATCTTTACATTTATTATAAGTTAGATTTAAGAAAAATATTTCGTTAATTAAGGTAATAATTCCTGTTTCTTCCTTCCCCGCTTGTACGCTAAAACTGAGCGAGCAATTCAGCGTGTACAGAATGCGTGCGCTCGTTTCTGCTTCGGTATACCAAAGCGTGCACATATCACACCTTACCTAAATAGCCGAAGGATCCTAAAGATGGCCGGTCGTAGACAGTTACATCTAGCAGGCCTGGTACATAGATTAGTGCACACTGGAGTTCCTGTCTACCTCTATGAAAAATTGAAATGGACCCAGGAGTACCATGGTAAGAATACACGAGGTAGAAGTAGCAATGCATTGGTAATACCGAAGCACCACACGTCGGGTTTTAAGGGTGGTTTCAAGTATTCTGCCTCGAAGATTTGGAATGACCTTCCTCCACCCTTGAAACTTAATATGTCATATATATCGTTCAAGCATAAATACAAAGTGATACTTTTGAACAAACAAATATCAAACTGGACACCCCAATAAAGCAAAATTGTGGATTGCGAATGTATAATATAATAATATATCCTTCTATATATTTATATGTTTTTAGTATGTATACGTATATAAGTAACGAAGTATATACATAGATATCTGTTTATTTTATTTAATATAATCATAATATGTACTTAATTATCTATATAAATCTGTTTTAAATATATATAATATTATTCGTAAGTAATTATTAATAATAACAATGCAAATTATTTTCAGAACTGTAAAGTATGTTTTTTGGTTGGTATTTGTATTTTAATGAAGACTTAGTGAGCCTCGGAAATAAAAACTTACGGGCAGACTGAAAATCAGCGCTGTTCAGGTGTTAAAGCCCGACAGCATGGCTGAGTCTGACCCGATTGCCATGTAAATTCTCTATTTTTTTTTTAGTAATGTAAGTAGTTGTTAAGTGTGTGTAACTTGTGGCAATAAATATTTTTTCTTTCTTTCTTTCTTTCCTTCAACATTTAATTTTTATTTTTAGAAACAGTACAATAGATAATAATTTTTTTATTATGTGTCGATAATTTGTAATGAAAAATCTGATGTTAGATATTAATTCAATCAAAGTAGGCAGATATTAAGCACACATTACTTCCTTTATTTATATGTAAAACTAGTGGTCCGCCCCGGCTTCGCCCGTGGTACCTACATGTTTAAACTATCCTATCTCTCAAGTTGGATCGAACTGCACATGGTGTGCGAATTTTATTATAATCGGTTAAGTGGTTTAGGAGTCCATTGAGGACAAACATTGTGACACGAGATTTATATATATATTAAGATGATTAAAATCTTTAAAAAATCACACTAGATAGTCCTAACACAATTCCGTTAAATATATCCATTGTTGAAGCCTACATCCACCCTTTAAAATAATTCACCATTCACTCTAAAATAAACGCATTATGGCCAAAGGTCGGATCCAAAATCTAATAGATATTGAAGACCCATGAGTCGGAAAGGTCGACGCAATCAATCACGCAAAAACGATTGGCAGATGTACTTTAGTCTGTTCGTCAGTTTAATTAATCCTGCCAAGTTTATGGTCGATTAATCTGTTGACATGTTTTGCTGTGGTTCGCCGCTAGGGAATGTTCTGGTAGGTAAGGTTTAAAAGCTCTCGATTTTGAAAGGACCAAATTAAAAAAAAAAAAACAGCAAAAAGAGAAAGGACATCTATTGTTTGTTTTTGTGTGATAATTATTACTAACTAGTTGTGCTCCGCGGTTTCACCCGCATTGCTCCGCTCCTGTTGGTCTTAGCGTGATGATAAATAGCCTACATACAGCCTTCCCCGGTGAATAGTCTATCTAACACCGAAAGAATTTTTTATATCGAACCAGTAATTCCCGAGATTAGCGCGTTCAAACAAACAAACTCGGCTTTATAATATTAGTATAGATTAATAAAATACATTAAAAAAGTTAGAAAATCGACGATAAAAAAAATGTAATGAGTTCCGAAGCATGATACTCTCTGTATTTAATTTTTTTTGTCTCTTATTATAAATAGAAAACAGAAAATACTTTTCCTGTAAGTAATAAACTTCCTCAACAAAAAATAACAACGTTACGGAGGTGTGGCTTCCAATAGCTTTTACTTGAAGGGAATTCGAGATAGAAATAGCCATATCGCTTTCCAAGCGACTTTTCTTGAACACAAACAAGGTAAAATTATTGATACTGTTATTTTATTTTTCCGAGGATCTACTACGATCTCTAGATATAAATTATTCTTTTTTAAACACAGAACGCAAAATTTTAACGAAACGTATTAATAATAAAATATAAATTCATTTATTATCTTCCTCGAAGTACAAACATTACACATAATATTTATTAGTGAAAAGTTTTCACCCATTTCCATAGCTAAAAATGTATAATGTTAAAAAATGTGTTGTTACTTAAAAAAGAAGCATTACATACTTGAGAACATAGAACTATAACAGTACACACACACACACACACACATAAATAACTACCAAATAAATAGCTATATTACCAAACAAATGAATACAGAATACATGAGATAGGTCGACACCCTCTATTATAAATGACTTGAAAGTTCAACGCTTTTGAATAAAAATTAACAACAAAACACAAATAGGACTGCAATACTTAATATTCACGTTCATTAAAAGTATACGAAGTTGGGAATATTGATGAATTGTTTAATTAATTACTGTCATTTATAACACAAGTCTTGTTTGTTTTATAAAATTTTTGAAGTAAAACTACTTAAGGTCGAATCATGGCAATACCGTCACGTCATGGAGTAAGGCGACGATTTTGGTAGCTTTGAATCTTGCCAAAAAAGTTTCACTTCTGACACATGTACTCGGCACATACGCTTTTTTTAACAAAAGAAATATTCAACATTTTCTATTGTTGCTCTGCAAACTGGTCATTGTGTGAAATAAACTTAACCTTTAGAATTTTTTTTTTAGTTTTCTTCAAACTAAAAAAAAAAAAATCAAGTAGTTGATAAAGCTTTATCGAGATTAGCGGGAACAACCAAAAAAAACCGTATAGATTCATTTATTTTTTAAATATCATCAAGTTAAAACGTTAGTGCAGCAACCGTATCGAAAATAAGCTCTACCAATTCAAAGTTCTATTTTTTTCTATCTACGCATCACATGGCATTCTCAAAACACCATACTAATTAAAATACTCCATCAAGGCATATGAAATCGGGACCTCGTTTCCAATAAACCCTTAATTAATATGACTTCCAAAATTGGAAGAAGTTTGTAATTAATTTAACAAACACCTTCCGGAGTCGAAACTCTTATTTATCTGAGGAACTTTAAGGGGAAACTTTATTTATTAATCTTGAACATTTAATGATTTCAGTTTAAAGTGATTTGAATTAAATTGAATACTTATATTACTTATTATTTATTTTACAATGTAGTATTACATCTATGTACAGTTAAAAAACCGACCTATCCTACTAATATTATAATTCGAAAGTTTGTGAAATGGATGTATGTGTATGTGTGTATGTTTGTTACTCTTTCACGCAAATACTACCGAATCGATTAGAATGAATTTAGCACAATAGAGGGTAACTTGGATTAACACATAGGATAGGTTTTATCCCGGAAACCACACGGGAACGGTTTTTTTATTTGAAAACGCGGGCGAAGCCGCGGGTGGAAAGCTAGTATAATATGCTTATGAATTAAATAAAACAAACAGAAGATTTCTTACGAAAATGACTATTTTCCCACCAAAAATGTTTGTAACATTTTATAAGTATTTGTGATTTATTACGACTCATCGACACGTAAGCGACTTCCCGCTGAATATTAAATTTCAGATTTCCCGAATCGAAAGAGATTTATATAGGCTTTTACAGATTTGTTCAAAAAATAAAGACGGGCAATAATTAAAGGTTTGAAATTTATGTTCTTGAATATAAAATTTTAATAAATTAGGTATAGATTCGTAAATATCTATAAAGAATTCATCGCCTATTCATTTTGATAAACCATCGTTTTTCATTTTATTTTACAGTAACAGCACGTCCATATATTCGCATTTATATTATTACTTCTCTATAATAATTATTCCAATTAAAAACCAAATGCAATTAAATCTTCATAGAAACTTAATCTTGACAAAAAGAAATCCTCTTCGCCTTAGTACGTGTTCGAATGTGTTGTTCAAAAAGGTACCTTTGACGAATTTGTAGTGAAAATCCAATTCCACTTTTTATTTGTCCTTTCTTTGACACGTGTATATTTGGCATGTCTCTCAGTTTATACGAAAGGCATTTCGATGTAGACACATGAATATTAGATTAGATTCTTTATCTATTTAGCAGTAAATGTATCAGAAGAACATTTTTATTTCGTGAGCTAGATTGTACATGATTTAAGTACGATACAAGTTCAGTATTTTTAGTCAATCGATTGTTTTTCTTTGCATATTGTAAAAAATCATACAAATTACCTACTATAAAAAGTATATATAGGCACTAGTAAATCAACACAATATATTTTTCCACTCTAGACAACAATAGAGGTTTCGGCTTGTTGATTTTAAAATAAATTATATTTACTTAAATTTCTCAATAATAATTTCTGAGTACTAATTATGCGACTGTTCGTAGTTTTTATTATCTAGATTGAGCTATATCATAGATATATAAAATCTCGTCTTTATATAAAACTTATTACAATTCAAACATTTTGAATAATTCATATATCGTAAAAGCCTATCAAAGCAATTGCTTTGTGTTCAATAAAATGACTTATTTTACATAGAAAAGCTACGTTATTACTACATTAAGACGCAATTTCATGTAGTAATGGAATTTACATGTATATTAGTAACTATAATACCATTGTGTTCAGAATATATGGAATGTTCCAGGTTAGGAAATATGTGACAATACATAACGGTTAAAATTAACATACATTTCTCTACATTTATCATTAATTACAATAATATTTTAAACACTGATCTATACTAATATAATAAAGCTGAAGAGTTTGTTTGTTTGAACGCGCTAATCTCGGGAACTACTAGTCCGATTTGAAAAATTATTTCGGTGTTAGATAGCCCATTCATCGAGAATATAATTATTATCTCGCTAAGACCAACAGGAGAGGAGCACTGCGGGTAAAACCGCAGAGCACAGCTAGTAATTACTAAAGTTAAATAGTTCAAACATTCCTTTTTAAGTTTTATTTTAATTATAATTGAGTGGAATTTCATTTCAAGTTATAATTAACTTGAATTTAATTAGAAACGTCGAAAACAATTGTACCTACTTCAATTCATAAGTTTCTTAATTTTCAATAATATTTGGTAATCTAGTTCATTTCAGATCATTAAATTAATTTTACGATTAACGAAATAATTATTACTGTTTTACGGCAAAATTAGTGAAATGAAAAGTACCAGGCGCTCATAGAATGCAAGAAGCTAATAATATAAAGGCCACTTTGTAATTAGGCTAATCGAGCGAACAATGTTCGTAGCATCCGACGTAGGCTCGTAGCTTAAGCGTTGACGTAGAGTGCTACGAAATGTCCGTTGAATCATGCCTTTGTGCAATACGCGCTGTTAATTAATAACTAGGCAGAAAATTGCTCTTGGATATTGTGAAAAAGCGAAAAGCGGAATATATTTTTCTACAGACAGACAGACAGACGGACAACGAAGTGTTCAGTTTTTTCCTTTTGAGAATTAGAGCCTTAAAATATACAGCAGTAGATACAAATATAATGACAATTTACCTTACGAAATATATCATTCCTCAGGTTTTGTATTATGCATACGTTTTCATAACTTTACAATAGTATGTGTGCCAAAAAATCTTATTAAATACATTAGAGACTAAATGATATGGCACAACAATTTTTGGATTGAAACTTCTTTAAGTGCGTTGAGAGTAAAATTTCAAGGTCGCATCATGGCAATACTGTAACGTCATGGAGTAAGGCGACGATTTTGGTATCTTTGAATCTTGCCAAAGAAGTTTCACTTCTGACACGTGTTTTCGGCTCACGCGCAACTTTTTTTTAATGAATGGATGATAAAAAACGAATATTGTCTATTTAACTAATACCTATGGTACAAAAGTAACCATTGCCATGTATTATGGATTGTGATGACGCTCTATTGACAACGGACCACTTTGGTCACGACACCTGGTGTTCAAAAAAAGAACTAGTTTTAGTGTGCACTTAAGTACACAAGTATATTACCGAATCTATTAAAAAAAAAAATTTTTTTTAATTAATAAAAATTCTTTAAAATTTCGTACTAAAAATAAAAGTAGAGTTTATTGTGCGGTGAACGGTTGTGGTAGTAAATCTCATACGAATTTAGAAGTTAGTTTTCATGCTATACCTAAACCTGGTAGCAGTTTTGTTTATGTTGAAAATTATTTCGGAAAAAAAGAAAAAGTAGATCGATGTAAAGCCTGGCAGCGTGCTTTAAAATTGAAAAATATAAATCCGCATATGAGAGTGTGTTCATTACATTTTCAAAGGAATGAGTTTATTGTACCAAGTAAGTTGACAATGTTTAACCTCAAATATAAATGTAAATATAAATCTAAAACTAATTGAAAAATTTGTTTTTCAGGTGTTATTACTAAAAAGATGACTTTAAAAAAAACATGTGTTCCATCGTGTAATCTACCAAGCTCTGCTAGAGAATCAAATAAAGCTAAAAAAAATATAGAGGCACGACATCAGCGTCTAGTAAATCGGAGTTTAAAGAAGGATACTGTGAAAAAACATAATGATATTAATGAGGATTCATTAATCCATTCATGATCCAACAAATTGAAAAAAATCATTTATAGAAAACATAAATAATTAAAATTGATGACACTAATTCAATGTAAACTTATGGTTAATTCTTTTGTTGCACACAATACGTAGCCATGTTTTTTAAGCCCCGCCCACTGGTCCGTTGTCAATTTGTGAGAATGATCAATACCCAAAAACCGCAAACATGTGGCGAAGAACGACCTAAATCACATATTTGCTTCCCTGATTGATTTCCTTCATTCACGACGAGCTTAGAACTTTAACTTATAACTTTTTCCAATTTATTTGCGTATGAGCGATTTAAATAATGAATATAATGAATATCTATTAATCGTCCCTGAATTTCCTTCTGATTTTTGTATGTATGATTAATTTTAGTCATTTTTTTTTATTTCGAGCTTCTGATTATCTTCACTAGTTTTATGTGTATTGTACATCAATACAAATCGTATTTAAATAAATAAATAAATATTTATTTGAATTTATACATTATTTTTGTCACATTGGATTGAGGTTCAGGCACCCCCTTACTAGGTATCTGGGGGCACGGCAGTGCCCCCGCCAAGTCGAGCAAAAAAAAAGCGGCACGGCCGTACCATCCTTTTCTCGAAGCAATTCGGGCCTTTTTCGACCCCCTATAATTCGGTTGTGGATAAAGCAAGAAACCTGAATCTTCAGTAACTAATCCGGCATTGTATAAACACGGAATATTTAAAATTTCAGTCAATTTGAACCAGTAGTTTAAGAATGACAACTTGTTAAAGTTTCTAAATTTTGTCACTCACTGACTCACCGATCATCAAAAGTCCAAGGCACTTCTAGCAGACTTAGAAGCTTCATATTTGGAATACATATAGAGTTTAGTGTCTTAATCATGGGAAAACTTAAATATTTTGTAATTTCGGTCCAGTTTTCCAAATACACCAACTGCATCAATAACTTTGTAATCCCATATAAATATATGGGATTACAAAGTTATTTATGCAGTTGGTGGTTGGTGGTGGTTATAAATTTAATAGGTGTAGATAGGTACCTACCATATGAGGCAAGGGAGGGGGTATAGGGTGGGTAAGGGTGTGTTTAGCCCATGAAACTGAACAACATTATTACTTGTAAAATGGTCGACGTAATGAAAAACACATGATTGGACATGTCTTGAAGTACGAAAATCTAATAAAACAATATATTATAATTTAAATCTGTTATATATAAATTGTTGGCGCGACTAGCCTCCTTACAGACAGACTGGCCTCTATTTTACTCTATGACTGACAAGCAAAATATACGCCAAAATGACAGAACAATGAAATGTGAATGCCTTCGAGCGAGCGGCAGCCGCACGCATACGTGCGAGCGCCCTCATGCTGTTCGGATGTGCCTCGAAACCTAACCTATAAGTTTGCGATTTTCATTTATAATTTCGATTGATAAATTACATTTACGACTAAAAGGCTTGCTCATTAGTTTACTGATATTATTTGCTTACGATTGGGATGTTGTTTGGTTAATTTTAAGGAACTTACATAAATACCTTAGTCTTCAAATATAATTACTTAATAGTGTCGGTCGAAATAACGAGACCAAAGTTACGTTTAAGTATTAATTGTATTCTTACATCTTGCATATCTACCAGTACTAGTAGTCGCAATGGATTCGGAAATACTGTATGTGAATGACCATCCATGCCCACACCGGATTGTCCGTATACCTGGTGATGGTTCGTGTCTATTTCATTCTTTGTCATTCTCTATGTATGGGAATACTGAGTCGTCGTATGAGATTAGACTTGCTATAGTGGAGTATGTGGTAGCGCATTGGGACGAGTTCAAAGTGTATACGTGTGACGAGCACGGAGAAAAACTTTGGCTGAAGCTCAAGAAGTAGTACCGGAAAAGAAAAAGAGGAAGACTACATATAAAAATAAGAAAATATCATAAGACCTTTAACAAAATTCGTTAGAAGTAGATGGTATCAAAAAGAAAGGCTCTACAAAAAGAAGTGAGATCCCATCAAAAACATCCTGTAAAAAACCCAAGTCTCGCAGCTCAGT
>CAJQZM010038085.1:0-11868 GCA_907164665.1 Colias nastes | reverse complement strand
ACTGAGCTGCGAGACTTGGGTTTTTTACAGGATGTTTTTGATGGGATATCCTTTTTCATTTTGTAATAAGTACAAGTCTTACTATTAACTACATTTATCTTGAAAATGTTATCTTAGTGTGTTCACACATACGACTCTAGTCAAAAATAAATAACGTCATAACATACAAATCGTGTTAATACCGGTCACTTTATTCAAGTCCATAACTAACTATAACGTCTTTACTCACTAAATACACGATAACATAAATTGAAGGGAATAATGAAATTTCAATGCAATATAATAGACGCCTTACAACTACGTGTTAACTAAGTTAAGCACCGTTTATGGCATGCATAAGTTAGTTACAGGCTTTCAGAGTAAAGGCGAGTAAACGCCGAATTTACAAGAACATTTCCTTTGAAATATGTGTTAAAGTTTAGATAATGTATTAAAAATATTAGTGGTATTGATAATTTATTGAATATTTCGTTTTATAGCATCAAATGCTTTATAAAGAAGATTTTTTAAATAGAAAAAAGTCAATCATGAGACGAGATACAGAATTTAAAATAATCTCAGTATTATCTAGTAATGCCTTGTGAATGTTTATTAACAAACTTAATTCATAATGTTTAGGCAGAGATTAGTGACTTTGAATATTGTCCTAAAAGTAAGTTCTATAGAATAAGTAAAATGGAATGGAAAAAAATAAGGAAACTAAATTCATGAATGATGATTAATAATTTATGTTTGTGAGTGTCAACTTTGATTTTTTACGTATCGTATGCCTATGGTTTCAAAAAAGATGAACGGTTAAAAAATAATTTCTTCATTTTCATTATCTTACATAAACTCCAAAACATATTTCTATAGCATTGTAACATGTTTGTATAACTACATTTGGATATAATAATTATATTAATCTATACATAGAGTATACAGGGTGTCCCACTGTTGGTATACTAAGCTCAAAGGAGGTTATAGTTTTGCATACGCTGAGTACGTAAAAAATACTTATAAAATTCCAAACGCAACTTTTTTTCAAATAGATGAATTTTTAAAACTCTATGTGTACACCCATAAGTCATAACAAGCAACCTGCCCAGCTTTGCTACCAGCACGTGACCTATTGTTTAAGATTATGTTTTCATAGACAAAATGCTCACATCAGCGAAGCGGTATATGCCAGCTGCGCGAAGCTAGAGAAGAAAACATGGATTCTCAGGAAAAATTTAGCAAAAATTTTTTGATGTAATTTTGTTGTTTAAGTATTTTTTACGTGATCAGTGTATGCAAAACTACAAGTCCCTTCGCGCTTAGTATACCAATAGTGGGACACCCCGTATAGTGTAATTAGTACGCAAGCCCATTTCACGTTATAATTAAGTTATACAGCTATGACTATTACTAAGCTATAAGCTGTCTGTGTTCAGAAATTGTTATTTTATTATTAAAAGTCAGTTTTATAAAAACATTATCAAAAACAATTTCTAAAATTGCTTTTTATAAAAACCCTAGTTATTTTTATCCTGACTGATATTTTCAGCAAATAGACCTAATTATCCTTCTAGAAAATTGTTCACAATTTTCCTATTTAGCTTATCAAAAACAAATTTTTACGAAAAAAATATAAAATGTATGAATTTAATACAATATTATAATGATGCCGATATTTTTATACAGCAATTATTTTGATGAAATCGGGTTGATCGTCTTATGTTTTACGGTTTTCGCTTTTCTTCCACAAGAATAAATATATTACTTTCTGTGGCAAATCAGGCAAAATAAATATGAGGGCGTATTGGTTTTATATGAATATTGTAGTAAAACTCCAAAGTATCTCCCACTAGCTGTGCCCCGCGGTTTTACCCGCAGCGCTCTGCTGCTGTTGGTCTTAGCGTGATGATAAATGCCTTCCTCGATAAATGAACTATCTAACACCGAAAGTTTTTTCAAATCGCACCAGTAGTTCCTGAAATTGGCGCGTTCAAACAAACAAACTCTTCAGCTTTATAATATTAAGTATAGATGTTCCATATTCATTACTTGTTTAAGCAAACGAGACATCAAACAATATTTTATCATTCAAGTTAAATACAAAAGCGTACATTGTATATTATTATAGACAGTATGAACGTCTCCAAACGATAGCATATTTTATTAACGAAGTCCCAGACGCGAAGATATAAAACACGTTTACGACTCCATTATGTATTGGTTCTGATATTGTAATCAGTTAGCTTGTAAGGCGTCATCACACTGATAACGTTTATGTTGTGTGTAAATGGTTTTATGGACGCTTTCACAAAAGGTTAGGTATAAGAATTCAATAAAGATGTAATCAGTATCAAATATAGCGTATATAAAATAAATATGGAACGAGTTTGTGTGGTACGAATTGAGGTTGTTGAAATTAGTATTTGATCTTTCTAACGACACCTTTGGCGCTGTGGTTTGTGGTCCATATTATTTAGATAGAGCGTGTAGTTTGATTACCAATCAGCCAATAGATTTAAAATATAATGTTAGTGGTTTCTAACAGATAACTACACAATAGAATCGTACATAAGCATACAATTATTTTTACGACTTCCAGATATACTGTTTAGCTAATCAATCGGTTAAAATAACAAGTGAAGTAATAAAAATATTAACTTCAAGAAGCAACAGTGAAATAAGCAACGTGTGAAATTTGCCATGAATATAAAAAATACATTGCTCAAATATAAATTCTGAATTGTTGTTATGAACATTACTACACTATAAAGAGCTTTTCTCTTAAGATAGTTGCGGATTCATTGTCTAGAAAAAGGTTAAATGAAGCGTTCAAATTCATAAAAGGACAAAACTTTGTATGAGCGCTTCAATGGACGGCTTGTATTGTCGTAAATATATGCGTTTATTTGTTTATACGAATTGTAATTTTACTAATAAATAGGATAAAACTACTAACAGCATTTTAAAAATTGAGAATAGGTTATGCTCACAATCACATATTTATGACTTATGATAGTTATGAACATAAGATGCTATTATACAAGTACAGCTATCTATCCTACCTATTTAGGTATTTATTGTGAACTCTGAATAAAGAATTTATTGTACTATCTACTACTATAATTTACGTATTTATCATTTCTATATATTTAAACAAGATTTGAAGATATCGATTGAATATGCAAAATTTCTGAAAGATTGTTTTAATTGCCTCAAATTAGTTGCCTCTAGAGATAACTCCCTAAAGTTCAACATTGCCCATTGTAATTACAATAACACATGCAATATGATGGTATTCCCGCAACCTCATACTATATTTTCATCAAAACAACAGTACAAATGAAAAATCATTAAAAATTTCATCACAGCCATAAAAGAGAAGGCGAATTACCGGGGAAGTACGTCGTAAAAGTTTTTAGAATGGCGTTTGCACCTGTCGTTTGTTTGTCTTATAAAGATATTATGTATTATCGTAATGTTAATGGAAAACTTACAGAAAAATTGATATATTTACTAGCTACACTCCCCGGCTACACTCGAGTTCAACGGGGATAAAAAATATAGTCTCGATGTCTTAATAGCTGTCTACTGTTCTAAGAATTATCAATTATCTTTTAATCAAGTTTGATAATTCGTTAATCATTTTATCATTATATACTAGCTAATTACTTTTTGGTTAATGGGAATGGATGTAGTAGAAATGGAAGCCTATGCCACTCAGGAATAATCTAGATTTCTGTGAAAGAAGAGTGAATCTATATCTGTATAATCTATATCAGGGGTTCCCAACCTTTTTTTGTCTACTGCCCACTTTAAGAATAAATTATTTTTTAACGCCCCCCTTTTTAAACATACTTAAAAACCGCTAAGTACTTATAACTGATTATTGAAACGCAACTTTATAGTATTCGGACAGAGTATCTTTTATTGATATCAGGTTCCAATTTACTCAAAAAACGTTCGGTAACACGCAAACGATTTCTCTTTTTAGTAAGCAGCGTTGCCACAGCACTAAATCCACGTTCACACAAATATGACGATGGGAGTGCTATCAAGAATCGTTGAACAATTGACCACAATCCAGGGTACCTACAATAATTGCGGGATCGGTTTTTGTAGCCAAAATTCTTGATATCCATTTTTGAACTTGATTTTTGTTTCTTCGTTTGTTGTCAATTCTATAAGTTCTTCTTCCAGCTGAGGTGACATTGCTGTGTTGACATTTGAAAACGGATCCAAAACCCAGTCTGGTATTTCCAAGTTTAAAATGTCCTGGTATCGTTCGGTGAAGTCAATGTGGAGGTTTTCCAAATGTTGGCAGTAGGCAAACAAGTCGTCGTGACTGCAGAATACTGATAAATTCGGAAAATTGTGAAACTCACGTCTGCCCATATTCTTTTTGTGCAGAAGCAGTTTGGCTGCGAAAGCAGCAACGACATTTTTTGTTTTAATTAAATTTAGTTCATCGCCTTGCAGTTGGAGGTTCATGTCGTTGAACAAATTTATACAGGTCTGTCATGTAAGCTATATCATTCTTTGATGTTATGAGCTTGTTGCGCAGTTCTGTATCTTTAGTTTCCAAGAACTCTATCACAGAGTCAAACAGGTTGTAAAATCGAATCAGACAATTGCCTCTTGACAGCCAACGAACTTCAGTATGAAGCAACAAACGGTTGAAATCTTCGTCATTAGTAGCACAAAGCTGATGAAATAATCTATCATTCAAAGAGCTGCTACGGATTTTATTGACTGCTTTGATGACATATTGCAGTGATTGAAATAGTCGTTCACTTAAGTTTCTAGCAACCAAATGTTGTCTATGAATAACGCAATGTCACAGAATACATAATAGTAGCTAAACGCTACAGAACGGACACTCTCCGCCTCCCGCCAAAATTAAACTTACCTCACCCCCGCGCGATCAGACATAAAATGGGCCATATTTTTCTGCAAGGACGATACGCAACGAAGATTGACAACATTAATCAAATTGACTTAAAGTAATTTTATTATTTTGGATTTGTGATTATCGTTTTTCGTAGAAAATGGTTAGATATTGTGCTGTTTACGGATGTATTTCATCAGAAAAACGCGAATTTTTTTTTACGCTAGTCACAAATGTGCCAACCATAAAGCGTTAACACACACATTTGCAGTCTCTACAGTGTGACTGTCAAAACGATCATTTTGTATGGAGTGTCCGGGGTGTGGCAATGTATAGCAAGGACATCTGGAATTTTATTCTTTAAGTACGCTATGAAGCCTTTATGGCGCCCTGTCATAGCCGGAGCGCCATCCGTAGCAACTGATATAATATTTTTTCATAATTTTGTCGCTGCGTTCGCAGTAGGTACTTCTCTCCGTTGCAGATAGCGAGTGACTAAACAGCGCGATCGCATAGATGTGAGCAGTGCTCATATCCTTGGCCCCGCCTACAACGCCTTTCTAACCTCTTTTATATGTTCTGTGGCAAGAACAAGTATTATAGAAATATAAATTTATAAATCTATTTTTCTATTCTTTATAAATTTATATTTATATAAAGCATTTGAATGCCATTAAACCAAAAATATAAAATTCAAGTATTATAGAACCAGCCGATTGATACAGGAATGTACAAATCGGATTATTTAACAAAAACTTGTTAAAACATGATTGCCCGCGGTCTATTATATCGAACCGAGTTTGAGCTATATCTTAATTAATATTAGTTGATGTTCACAAGATGTCGACTCTCGAAGTCGAGAGCTCAGTCGGTGTCTAAGAGTCTTCCTAGCTAGGTAGATGAAATTATAAATCGACCCCAAAGCCCTACACAACGCCCCCTTTTTTTTCTGGGTCTCTTACCGCCCCCCTTTAGGCCTGCAGCGCCCACAAGGGGGCGTTATCGCCCACGTTGGGAAAGACTGATCTATATAGTGATCTATCAACGCACAGCCCAAACCACTGGACGTATCGGGCTGAAATTTGGCATGCAGGTAGATGTTAGGACGTAGGCATCCGCTAAGAAAGGATTTCCCGAAATTTTTGCGGGAACGGGGAAAAACGGGGAGGCACGTACAAAGTCGTGGGCGGAAGCTAGTACTGAATATATGTATTATGCATTACATTGATTATTTTTCCGACCCAAATATCGACCAATAGAATTGCACCATTCGACGTCACGTGGTACAACCTACATGGTATTATACTGATAATTTTTTGAAAATTTTCTCTGGTCGTTGACGTCAAACTGACAGGTTGAATTCAATTGTGAAATTATTGGCCGACATTTGGGACGGAAAAATAATCCCCCGAATACCACACGAGCTTCAAAATTATCTGGCATTTCCCTCAAGGTTCCCTGCAAACAAATAAAGTCGTCAAGTTTTTCAGGAAAAATCACTCGCGCTTCGCGCTCGTGATTTTTTAACCTTGACTAAAAACTTGACTCCTTCATTTGTTTGCAACGAACCTATCGGAAAATACCCGATAATTTTGAAGCTCTTGTGGTATTATAAGTGAATAATGAATACAACAATAAACATATCAAATCTTGACTCTGACTGTAAAATTGGTTAATACTTACGGTATAATACATTATAATAATACTCTACATTATAATAATAAACAATTAAAAACATATCTAATTTATAAGGTAATTCTAACAAGTGAAAACTTCATATTTTAAAATATTATCATACTGTTTTGCTTTAGTTTCGCTTGCGTTCACTTCACGGTATAGCGCGACAGATGTTTCCTCCTCTACCCAACCCCCTTTAAGCTATATTTTAGAGATAAATACTATGCTGTTCAACTTTCTAACTATATTTTATAACTATTAATCAAATGTCTTTATTTTCGTCATGGACCTTGGCCAAAAACGTTTTTGATTTTTGAAGTCAAAAGCGGTTTTGGTCGTCAATGAGGTTTGACTCTGTCATAGATTTTTATATTAATATAGTTAAATATTTCTTGTTGAATGCATTCTTAATCGTGTTTATGAATTATCATAATTAATTTGTTTACCAAAAGCACACGAGTAAAGCAAAGTTATTCTGTAAAATTTGAGTATTCAAAATAGTTTTCTTTACCGATTCAAAATCACCAATCAAATGATTGAGCCCATTTTTATCGAGTTCATTATTCTACAGCTAGTGACAATGTTCATATATTTTTTGTCGCCTATATTAGTGTCGTTATGAATTTTCCACTAGATTGTATACAAATGTACAAATATAGCTTTGAACCGTTAATAATTTAAGCGTAAGTATATCGTATGAGACGGGAAACGATTATTTGCGTACGTAAGCACGCAGTGTAATAAATTAATTGAATTAGACACTTTTAACGGCTTTAAACCGTGATTTACTGCGTATCGATGAGTAATGATGTAACGTGTCGATAGAATATACAAAAAACATGATATAATAAAAGCTTATTTCCAAAAAGCCAAGCTTTTTGTGCTTAAAGTTTCAGTTAGTATAAAATCAGAAACGATAAATGAGAGAGAAAAATCTTCCCAAATATGTTAAAAATATTATTTTTGGAAATATGAAATGTTCCAAATAAGTCATTTTTACCCAAAAATCACATAAATCCCGTTATTTTACATGCAATTGCGTAAAAAACAAGCATCCTGGAATCCTTTAAACAGATACAATAGGTATAAAGAGAGCCGTATTATTTCTGTAATTGGTTGAGTTTATTTTGTAACTGGTTATAATGCCGTGTTTATGAACAAAAATGAACATCAAATGTACAAATCTCTCTATAATTAGGTTAAAATCTGCTCAATCAGGCAGTGGTTAATTATCAATGATTAACACTGACCATAGATTAATTAAACCAAGGTTTAAATGGCGGTCAAAAGTTTCTAATGCATAAATTAGATTTAGCTTCACAGTTTATTTATTTAATCGTATTATGTACTAGCTGTGCCCCGCGGCTTTACCCGCAATAGCGTACTACCGCACAAATCTATACTTAATATTATAAAGCTGAAGAGTTATTTTTGTTTGTTTTATTTGCTTGTCTGGAACCATGGGTTCGATAAATAAATGTATGTGGTCACTAAATATTTTTTTATAAAATACCTACACAAAGCAAGCAACGCACCGTTTAATAGTTATTAATTCGTTGAAAGTTTATTAAAAACAATTTTCCGCTTTTCACGTCCAATATAGTTTCGCTCAATTTAAAAATACATATTCACTTTTCTATTATTTTTGATGAAAATTCATTTTTCAACACTGTGCATCCATTTTCTATATTATTCAACTGTAAATTCTATGTTTTTAGTTTTAACGTTAGGTACTTTTATAAAACGTGGTAGTGAAGAATATAATAGTTTTTAATAAATGTAAACGAATACTTAATTAATATTGTATTTCTATATTTATTAACAACAACTGACCCTATTGGATGGTTTTCCGAAACAACCTTGTTATTTCTAATTTATCATCCTCCTCGCCTTTTTAGAACCCAGAACAAATAAACAGAAATATGTTAGGTATTAACTTTGTTAAATTGTTGTTTTACTATTAAACTCGTACTCCATATTATGTAAGTACCTACCTACTTTATAAAAATCCTTCAATATTAACATATTTTTTTCTTCAATATGTACATAATACAGATCAACTATAAACTCTCGTCTTGCATAGATATAAGATACATAAAATGTTTAATATATAAATATTAATCCTTCTATGCTTTTAGGTTCTTTATATATTTCATCTGTTTCATATAATTATAACGTTTATTATTAGTAAATAAAAAGGTAATCAGTCATCTGAGCCTTGCCAAATCAAGGAATATGAAGTCTCTAGTGTATCATTTGCAATTCTTCCTAACAATGAAATATTACTGTAATGTTATGATCTCCCAAATATAGGCTTATTTCCAACTAATACATAGGAAAGTTGTACTTTCTATTATCTATACTAATATTATAAAGCTGAAGAGTTTGTTTGTTTGTTTGTTTGAACGCGCTAATCTCGGGATCTACTGGTCCGATTTGAAAAATTCTTTCGGTGTTAGATAGGCTATATACCTATCATCACGCTACGACCAACAGGAGTGGAGCCACGGAGGTGAAACCGCGCGGAGCAGCTAGTATATAATAAGCGTGAACGTTTGTGAAGAAGAATCATTATTACACAAAAGATGTTTGTAGTTTTATGAAATTTAGTATGTAAGTATATTATTTGCATGGATTTGCAAATTGTGTTTTTTACACGAATATAATATTATGTACCTATGAGACGAGTAAAGTCGAGAGATTCAGTCAGTATTCAAAATGTAAATGTGTATAAAGATGTTCTAAATATTTAATGCAAAAAACAGCTGATCAGGTCTCTATGAAATTTAGTAAGTACGTCATCATCATCATCATCAGCCTATACGTTCATACTACTGGAACACGGGTCTCCTACGAGGTGATGGGCCACCACGCTGGCCAAGTGCGTGTTGGCGGATGTCACATGTCGAACTTTTTGTTTCTTCGAGACGTTTCTTCGCGAAGTACATACTGAGATTGATTGCAGTCTGTATTATCTTGGCTACTTTACAGGTGATCGCGAGTGAAGCCGCGTGCTCATTCATATATTAGCTGGTGAAATGATAACTCAGACAAAAATAGCAAACTACGCAATCCGCGTACTTTATATCACTTTATTTTGATACCGCGAATATAATATTTATATTTGGGGGCGTGGTCTTTATTTTTGGACAACATTTTCTTTGGTACAGATCCAAATTTAATATTCAATCGTTTTATAGATAGCAATGGAAAGTGACGCGCACTTGTAGATTAATGTTGTTATTTTCGCCTATGAAGTGTGTTGGCTGGCAGATATCGCTCAATAGCGAAGCGTATAGTAGTATTAAAGTTTGCTTTAAATAAGACTATACATAAAAATACAGTATTAATTTGAAGCTATGTCAATTGATAATTAAGTCAGATCATTTGCATCAAAATTTGTTTTGTATTATTATTACTATATATTATTATTTATAACTCTACGCGTTAAAACAATCAATTTATTATTAATATATATATTTAATACTTTAGCTTCAGTTATCATTAAAAAAAATTTCATAAATAAAATAACGATAAATACCTGACAATTTTATCACAACTCAATATCTTTCTCCAGTCAATTAAAATCGAAAAAGGTAAATTAACCTTTGGACCTTATCTGAATCAGATTAGGCAGTTAAAGGGCGAGGTGTCAGGGTGGCCAATCAAATGAAATGACTGAAGGAATAAAGGGGCAATTTTTACATGCAACCTTATTTACGGAAGTTTTTATTTTTACCCATAATATAATTTAGCTATTTATTGAAATAGTATAGAATTTCGCCCACTACCTACTATTATACCTAGTTTATAAGAAGTTGTAGTTTAAAATTTAAATCTATACTTATATTATAAGGCAGAAGAGTTTGTTTGTTTGCGCTTATCTCAGGAACGACTGGTCCGATTTGAAATGTTCATATTCGAAACTCTCATAATGTTACACAAATAATATTAAGTGTGAAGATTCATATTGATCAAATGCTTCTTAACCTAATCTTAATAAATAATAAATAAATAAATAAATAAATCTCTTTATTTGCATAATGTGTGTACAAAGATAACAAATTACATTATAGGTCGAATCAACACATTAGCCATAAATGGCGTGCAAATTATATTATCAGCTCCGCAACATTATTTTATATAAAAAGTACATTATTTCATTGTCACATCATAAAAGGTACACATTATATATATTCATTAGTCAAAATTAAACATAATATCATTCAATGTCACAAATTTAAATAGTCCGATACATTATAGAAATTTTTATTATTTAGCCACTCATATAGTTTTGTCTTAAAAGGACCGATATTTAACATTTTTATAGTTTCGGGAAGTTTATTAAATATACGAATACACATAGCATGACAATTTTTGGTATATAAAGTGGTCCTGGGTGTTTTATTATAAACAAGTCTATTTGGATGACGGTGGTCGTGGCTGTATATGTCTTGGGCCGTGTTAAAAAGATATTTATGTCTTTTTACAAAAACACAAATTTCGTAAATATATAAGCACGGCAAAGTTAACAACTTGAGTTTAATAAATAGCGGTTTACACGATTCGTACGGACCTACGCCACAAATCGCGCGTATACATTTTTTTTGGGAGATGAACGCTTTTCTGATGTTTACGCCATTACCCCAGATTATAAGACCGTATCTCAAGATAGATATTACATGAGCGTGATAAGTCGATAGAGTGGTTTTTAAATCCGTAATTTTTCGTAGGCGCCTCAGGGCATATACAAATTTATTAACTTTACTACAGACCTTATTAATGTGTGATGACCATTTAAGTTCATTGTCTAAAACAATACCTAAAAATGAAGTTTCATTTTTTTCTTCCATTATTACATTATCATATTCTATTTTTAAATTATTGCGCAGAGGATTTGAAAATGTCATATAATTAGATTTAGTAAGATTGATTTTAAGATTATTCTTGCTAAGCCATTTTATCATTTTGTCCAAATTATTTATAATGTCGTTGTTAAAATTCATAATGTCAAAGATTTTAATGTCAGATTCAAAAATTATCGATAAGTCATCAGCGTATAGAATTATTTTACGATTTGTTATGTCTATAATGTCATTAATATAAAACAAAAATAAAATAGGCCCCAGGACACTTCCTTGAGGTACACCGCACTGGTTAAATATATATTCTGATTGGTATGTTTCTTTCTCATTAGTCTTATTAGTCCGAGTAATAATAACACTTTGTTTTCTATTTTTTAGATATGATCGGAACCAATTTAACACAATCCCCCGAATTCCATATGCCTCTAATTTTTTTAATAGTAATTCATGAGACACTCTATC
>CAJQZM010038084.1:0-17795 GCA_907164665.1 Colias nastes | reverse complement strand
AGCTAACCAATCGGCTCGATCCATTGGCACTGCGGCGAGATGTTGCGTCTCTGTGCGTATTCTACCGCCTGTACAATGGGGAGTGTTCCGAGGAACTTTTTGGCTTAATACCGGCTGCCAAATTCCACAATCGCACTGCACGGCATAAGCTCAAGTACCATCCGCACCACCTGGATGAGTGGCTCTCAACAACTGTGCGCTTCTCACGGCATTTCTTGCCCAGGACAACAAAACTGTGGAACAGCCTGCCATCTTCGGTGTTTCCATCTGTTTACGATATGGATGCCTTCAAAAAAAAGAGCCTATGCGTCTCTCAAAGGCCGGCAAAACAATCGCAAGGGTACCTAGCGTTGCAATTGCTATGGGCGGCGGTGAACACCTTACATCAAGTGTACCGCCCGCTCCTTTGCCGGTTGTAGTAATAAAAAAAAAAAAAAAAAAAAAAAATTACGTCATAATAACCGGTTGGTCAATATAGGCGGAGTCATAATAAACGGATTCTACTGTACTTTAAGAATACATCGCCTGTACTGTTTAACTTCAGAAACTTAACTAATATTACAACTTCATAGTGCGCTGGTTAATAAATTAATGAACATGAACTTTCATGAACACTTTTAAAGAAAGTTTAATCGAACCATAAATAAATCAGATTATAGTGTTCGTATTATACAGAGCGGTTTAAATTTTCTCCTTCAACGTTATTACTTTTCATGTACTTACTTTTTTCCTCTTTATGTTGTTTATTTACATTTAAGCATACTTTTAGTTGAATTTTTATAGATTAAATCATAAGAAAATAGTTTTTGTTAGATGTTGTCTTTTGTGTCTCCACCGAAGCTTGTAATCAAGTACAATAAACTACGTATAACTCACGGCACGTAAGTTTAGCGCTGACCTTGAAGTGGAGGGGATCTATTTGAACGAAATAAAGGCGAACTTGCCGTAAAACATTGAAGGTCACCGCTAGACTTACGTGCCGCGACTTCTACCTTATTTGCGAATGCAGTATGTACAGGATATGGATAACTTGCATATGCAGCAATGGTTGGACAGTAGTAGTTAGTATTATTATATTATTTAGCTTTAAAATATCATCTATACTACTTCGTACATATTATCGCATAATCATATTCATATTTATATTATATAACTGATAATTATTATTAGATAATCGATATATATTTTAACGAAAAATTATATAATAGATGCTCCAATTTCCAATCAATTATAGGAATTGCAAACTCGGCTATAACTTTGTAAATTTTCCTCACTCCGCTTTGCACGGAAATAACAATTGCCGATTAAAACTTCATCGCAATTTCAGTTGAAAACTATTAATAAGAACACACGTGAAGACAACATGAGATAGATTAATTGTTTATTGTTTGCTTTAGGAATAAAGTGGTGCGCGTTCGACTCCCGTGACGGGTCACGCGAGCTTCGTGTTCCAAAGTAATTTTAATGTTCTAAAGTTAGTTGAGTTTTGTATATTTTGTATGGTTAATAGTTTTGTAGGCGAAGTTTTGAAATTCAGTAGCGTTTTATGATAGTTTAAAATTTTCAATAAAACATTTTCAGGCTAGACTTTCAGGTGTACTTTTATAGTTTCTGAAGAGAGGATTCATTTTTATAACTTTCTGTATATTTTGTAATAACAGAGAATAGAGTTGATTATAAATTAAGTTAGGAGGATTGATGGATATTTATAAAATTTGAAAGTTACTAATCGGATCTAAAAGCAATATTAGGTACATAAATAATGGACAGTAGTTAGTACATAAACTACTTTATATCAAGATGTGATATCTATTTTATACTTTATATCAAACCACAGATTGAAGCCAGTTATAAAAAATAATTTAAAGATTATTTTACATTTCATAAGAAAGTATAAAACATTAGATACATAAAAGCAAGTACACGTTTATTATAAGTTCTATTCCTATTCGATTGAAACAATTACTACTTACCTAAGCTTAACTTACGACATGTTGTACTTATACAAACGTCCTAGTCACTAATTGCTCCTCGATTCTAATTAACTTGGGGATTTACTTAACTAGACCGATTATTTCTTCTTTCCTTTTACACGATAAACGGAAAATTTATTGTGATAGATTTAAGCATTGACATAGTTATTTTAATTGGGTAATAAACTACAAATCGATATGTCGTATATGTCTATTTAAAAGAATACTGTAATCAAATCAAGATATTAATATGGTGAGCACACACGTTTTCTTCGGTCGAGCAACGTCCATGATAATATTGTGTTGTTTACGTTTACTTAGAATTTATTATCAAAATTTACAAGCAAAACTAAGCCTAATAGCATACGAAGCACATTCGAATGTATACCTCTCCCTAAAAACGAACATTGTAGCTATATTCCATTAAATTTTCCCCGCAGGTGACGAATGTGCAGCGACGCTTAAAATCGTGCAGTTTATATCCCCGAAGCGATTACTGCTAAACTAATCTAAACTGCATCGAACTAAATAAAACCACATTTCCATGTATAAATAACCAACAAGATTAAACTGCGATGCAGGGCGAGGAATTTTAGAACTTTTTCACTTACCTACATATTAAATGGAATTAAATCAATTTACATATAGATTTAGATAGTATGATGCTCCCAGCACTTTAGTTCTTGGTTCAAAAAGCGTAAATACAATGTTAATAATATATTGGCATTTTGACGATCTTTTTTTTTTATTCTCGAGATGCTGTGTGGACGGACACATATAAACTAAAAGTATTTTACACAATATACAATATACGTTACAGAAAAATGCTGATCCAAAATACGCAAACAACAAAAGAAATAAGTATCGTTAGACTATAAAATTCAATTCCAAATTAAATCGAATTCCATCAATGTCGAATACATCACGCGGCCAAAAAGCATCCGGTCACCGAAATCGCGAACGATAAATTAAAAGTTCCCTAAAATGCTACGCCTAATTCCTTACGTGCCATTTTACTTAAGCCACCATTAAGGTGTCGGTGCTCAATAGACAAGTGTCAAACTTGTGTCCCAAGAAAGTTTTCATTGTGTTGCTGCTGGATTAATACGTGAACTTCGTAAAGGGTTATCTAAGTTTCGGGGACTACGTTTCTATTAATTACCCAACTTGGAGTGGATCGATATTAATTAATTAAGAACTCGAGTTTGTCGAACTCCTAAATCTGGGCGCGTTATACCGAATAGTTTTGAGGTGAAACAATCACACATGCCGAGTGACCATTCGTCCGCAGTGTGTGGTTTAGTTGCCTAACATATTATGACTTCGAATTGTTTCAATATGTTTATTCTAATACCGATTCCAATAATTTTCAATAAAACTTATGAAGTTATGAGATTAGTTTCTATTTTATGTATTATATTCTATGTTATATGGAAGACTATAAAGCCTATGACTATAATGAAAAATAATATGACTAAACTAAATTGTAAATATGACGAAAATAAAAAAAATAGTTCCGAATATAAAAATATCATATCTTATAATGATAACCTATGCCATGAATAAGTTGGAAATGAGAAATTTTTTTTCAGATTTCTAATAATAATAATGTTATATAACCCCGCATTCTCTACGTTTATATTGTGCCAAGCGACAATGAAAATATTTTTTCATAAATATGTCACTATATTTTCATACCGAGGCAAATTATAGCGAAATGAAAATCGTAAACTTAGCGTGTCTTTGGGGAATCTGTCTGACTATTGTACAAAATATATTGCCCATTAAAATGAATAACAATATCTAACTTCGCAATGAAATCGGAGGCTCATTTTCAAGAGCATTAAAGATTAAAATATTTCTGTATTAGCTTCATCATTATGATTTGATATCAATGTGGGATATTATAAAGGTTTCTTTTAATCTAAAAGTGCTGGATATGAGATATAGAGACTTTTGTATAGAATTAATTAATTAGTATTAACCAAATATGATGTAGAAGTAATATATTATGAACATTTCTTTGTTTATATCTAGTAATAAAACCTGAAAATGAAGTACTATTATACCACTAGGAGCAGGAGCTGTATAAGTATTTGGTATCAAACTAATGTGTAATTTGTTCACTATTTTTGCATTTTCTGACACATATTATAAAAAAAAACAAAGCAGAACTACTATATAACTATTAATTACATATGTATTCACATACGAAACGTTTTAACCTCACATAATTTTATATTCACATTTTCCATACTTAAATTTACATTATTAAGAGAGGTGTATTTAAAATGAGAGCTATTACGCTTAAAAACTAAATTACAGCAGGCGTGAACTATTGACACGCAAGAAAGTACTCAGTTCGCCTCCTAGTTGCAAAATCGGTTCAAACGAAACTTTCTAATTAAGCAATTATAGCAAATGGCTGGCTATAAAAGTAGGGGAAATGTGCATGTTTCATTTCAGTACTAGTTTCTTGTAAGTGCCTTATTATTGATGTACCTACGATTTACAATCATATGACAACGGGACTGAAGACGATGTTTATTTATATCCACAAATGTCTTCATGAAAATTAAATCTACCTACTGTTGTTAAAGTTTCGGGTATGTATAGCGATCTGTATTTCTGAATCCTCTTGAAAGATAAACATTTAAAAGTATATTATATTTCAGCGAAATACTTACCTACATAAACAAAAATATGTATATTGTTTTAACTATGTTAAGCTGCTTAATGTAAAATAATTACACGTACCAAAAAAAACCTTAATTTGATTATGTAAAACGTAACAACATGCGTAAAAAACATGTACCTACAAAATAACAAGACTGTGTTGCGTCCTAAGTAACTCGCTTGCTCTTTTGTTGGTGATAATATAAAAAAAAAATAATAATAATGCTTTATTAAAATATTCTCTAAACAAAACGACACAATACATAAGTATAAAAAAGACCCAGTAAAATGCTTACAGCATCGTTATATTCAAATAAAACTTGGCAAAATGGTAGCCGGAGCCACGCCAACAGATATGTCAATCAATGACATTAAGGGTTGAACCATGCTTGTCAGCATCGATCAGCATTTTGGAAATGAATTCATTTACGGTACGAGTGAGCCATTACAAACTTTTCTGTTTGCTTTTTTAATAGCCCCGACTTTTAGACGATGGCTTTTTTAACAGACGAGTAATGGACTGGTTTTATTTAAGAGGTTTTAATTTTGTCCAAGAGGATAGGAAAGACGAATAAATTTGCTTTGTTTCGAATGTTATTTTTACTACACTTAGGTCTTATTTTATAATAACGTAAATAGTATAAATGGTAAAGTGTACCTACTCTGCCTGAAAACTCAAAACATTGAATTTAGAGTGGTAAAACGTAATTCCCTAAAATATAAAACATTTAGAGATGTAGTAGAGCACAACTTGAATTTTATATTTTGCATTAATTAAAAAACTGCTAATTTACCACGTTATAAAATTAATTATGATTTTAATTATAACACACATTAAGTAGGTTACTATTACGAACATTATTCTCTTTTACATTTAATAACGTGTTTTAATGGAGCCATTGTAATACACTTAATTTTAATTATTCATTTAATATAATATTATGTTACGATTAAACTTTGTTAATTGAAAAAGTTGACTCTTTCGAACACCAGACAAACACGTGAATATTTAATAGTATTCGCCTTATGTCTGGAACAAAAGAGAGAGCAATATTGCAACACGTTTCAATAATGTAATAATGCGAGTTGAAGAAGAAGCATTGGAAGTTCATCAATTCATCATTCAAGATGAATATTTAAAAATAAATAGAATTACCTAAACCTATTAAATAAAGTTTCAATCTAAATCTTGCTGGATTAGTCGGTAGCTATTTCACTCAGTCACTATAAACTTTCTCGGAATTCCTTTTCGAGAATTTAATGGTCGAAGCCAAGAGCAATTTTATATCTTTAATATATAACGTTAATTAATTCTATGTAATTTCAATTTATATTGTATATTTATTTATAATACTTACTAACAAAATTGGGATTTACCTAATGAGATATGTAAGAGAGATTGTAAAAGAAAGGAATGGAATCCCTGCATACATACAACGTATTACCACAGATAATAATATAATACTTACTATACTAGTTACTACGCGAAAGTTTATGAGAATGCGTTGTATGAAGTTGATGCGTGACTGTTACTCGAAACAGGACGAAATTTATAAATGGAAATTATATTATATGCAAGAAAGTTAATTACGAGCATTGTAGCGGTTGAAGTTTAACTATAATACGAGTAAATACTTGCACTAATCGAAATTTAAAAAAGACTAAAACTTTATAAATAATGATAGTGTCACTTCAGTTAAACTCTATAATTAATTAATAGACAAACAACAATATAGGCTTGAAACAGAGGTACATAATTCATACCGAACAATTGATCTGTCGTGTATGTCTGCAGCAGGTCGTGATATTGATATACCGCTATTTTACCAGTAAGTAAATATAGCCGAGTATGGCAACTCCAATAAAGGGCGTCACTTGCAGGGTGTCACTCAAACACGGCAATAATATCAACCAGAGTGTCGGTCTTACCCTGGTACACTTCTACACACCAATAACAACCTTATCTCTTAACAATAAGGGTTATTCAAGCGCATTCCATATTAATATCGTAGTTGTGGACCAAGTTGGACAGTTTGACGGTAACGTGGTAAGTGGAACGAGCTAAATATACCTGATGAATATTATGATTAAAGTAGGACGCATCTCATCGGCATTTCTTCGTATTAAAGGTTGAATTAATTAATATAATTAAATTGAAAGTCGAAATAGACAATATTTTGAATTATATTAGCAGTGCACACTTCTTTAGGTTCCGAGAAGGTTTGTAATT
This sequence comes from Colias nastes, assembly GCA_907164665.1. NCBI lineage: Eukaryota > Metazoa > Arthropoda > Insecta > Lepidoptera > Pieridae > Colias > Colias nastes. The sequence goes on along the minus strand of CAJQZM010038084.1, from coordinate 10,916 downwards.
AGAAAAATTAGTTTATATATAATTTGTAATGCTCAATATTAAATAATGGTTTTGAGCAGAATATCTCGGAATTTCGGCCATTATAATAGAGAGAGATTTGTATTAGAAATTCTAAGAAGAATAAATCTTAGAAAGGTTGAAACGAAATTTAAAAAGGTCAACCCTAAATCCTAATAGGAGCTGAAAAAATATCGCTGTAAAGTGATCCTTCAAAAAATATTACAATGATAATCGCAATTTCGCTCGAGTCGACAGTTAAAGAAACGAAAGTCTTAAGTTTCACGTTGTCAGGATACAAATAACAACTAAAATGAATTTAAAAGTTATCCTGTTTTTTTAACCATTGCGCAAAAGGAGAAAACGAGAGCATTCATTTTTAAAAAAATTCGTTGCCGGTTACCTTTGTATAATTAACAATTAAACAAAAAGCAAAAACAATAAAAACCACCGTACCCAAGCACACGTGACAGAAATAAAGCAATGAGAATACTCATGTGGATCCGAAAATATCGCCGTTAATCAATAGCAGCGAACGATTAAAATGAAATATGATATCGCAAAAAAATATAAAATTTGCGAGCACTCAGTTGAAGCTTTAAAAATCGTCCTTTTTGTTTACGACGCAATGAATTTCCCATTTCAGACACCTGCCCCGTACTGGAGGTGCCCCTTTGTTCTCAACGAATAATTTAATAGGACGAGAGCTAGCTGCGAATTGACTAATGCAATAAATCCTGCGATCTTAATACTAACGTTTAGTTACGGTTTTGTGTCTTAACTTTGGTTTATTTTAATCCTTTTTTATAAAATCTTTTCGTACGATTTAGCGGCACTCATACGTTTGAGGCAATAATAATGGTAATTAATTGAAGTTTAGCTCCCGGATTATAATTATAATATCCCAATATGCGTATTGGCTTTTATTGAAGATAAAATTTTGTTTCTGGTTCACAATTATTTTAAATGGTCGTATGGTATGACTGCCAAATTGTTTGTATGGTGTCCATTTCATGCTTCAAATGTTATAAAGAGGATTTTGGACTAGGATTCGATACAAAGTATCCAACTACCATAATATTATAATGTCTACGATCAGGCCACATTACACTTATTCAATACGTTTTGATAGTTTAATTAATTAAGTGAAAACGAATTTCCAATATTATAATAACAAAGTTTCCACCCGAAAAAATCTCAATAAAAATTACACGAATACCGTACGCCGACAAATTGGGGCCAATCCACTTTCAGAGTTGGTATTGTTAACTTTTTTTTTTAAATATTAATGACATTGTGATACGGTAAAGCGATCTAGTTTATCCGTTTGCTCGATAATCGAACACATAAATCACAATAAAACTCACAGCAGGGCGACGCTATTGCTCTTAATTTATGGGTTGGATGTATTCAGGACACTCTTCCCGATGAATTTACGAACGAAACTAATCAACTAATACTGTGACATTTGCTTTGCTGATAATTACAACGCACTGGGAATTATTGAAATTACATAGCGTGGGTAATAATATATCGTCATTAGCGTTAGCTAATTTGTTTGCAAGGTTTACAATCTAAACCATACCGTAGAATGGTGTATTAGATGTTACGCATCTATAGAGATTAAAGTTATTAAGTTTAAATGCATTCATGACGGTTTTTATACTCCATGAATTGACGATATAATCTGAAATAAGAAATATGCAATATTAATTAAAAGTATGAAAAAAAGTAATTATGAAATCAATTAAATATGACAGCAAACGAAGTATCTACGTTAAACTGCGAGTTTCAATAAAACCGCGAGTTAATAGGTAGGTATATCTTATAAATGAGGAATATTAGGGAATTTCATTTGCTTTCACATCATATTAACGTAAAAAATATGTTCACGCAAACATATAACAAAATCACCCGCTCGCATTACCCTAGACGGTAAAAGTAGCTGTAAAATATGACATCGAAGGAGCGCTTTATTCACGAAAATTTTACATTCTTACGTATTCAGTCTACAATGTATTCCGTTCCGTCAGGTTAATAGCATCGTGAATCATGACGGGACTTTCAGCTGACCCGGGAGTCCATGCTCCAGGATATACGGCTATTTTGAACAGCGTAGAAAATGCTTTAAACAATCTATTATAACTGTAATATTTCGATAGTAAATGTACTATTTTCTTTTTTCTATTATGATAATTTAATTTTTCAATTACCTATTAGCATTTGAAATAAATTACATGAAGTGTATCTTTTATCTGAGATCGTACTTGTAAAGAAACACGTAAGATTACAAAAGACATAATTGTTTTAAATGCAACCATATTGAAAGTTATAAAAAACATGGACGAAATCTTTTACTACATTTATTGTTTCTTAATTTATTTTTACTCGTTTCTGTGATGAAACCAAGCTTAGAATGATTTGTTCAATGTGGTGGTAACCCAAGATCTGTTACATATTTCGGTTACCGTCTTAACATAGCTATTCAACACAATAATGCTGCCAGGGTTTACCGCTGTGGCCGTGATGTCATTCCTTTGGTAGATAACGGGAATTATTTCAGATTACTTAAATAATGATAACAATAATTTGTACATATTTAGTTAATTTTAATGCTTATTTTATTCCGTCTTTATTATCGATATTGGAATATTGGATATATGAAATACCTACCTACGATCTTTGTACTGTGTTTCCTATTATAATCCATTTTTCAATGTAAGTCTGCCAGCGACGTCAAATCCAGATTAAATTGTGACCTAATATTTATAATAAAAATCTGATTTGAATCTAATCTAGATGTAGAGGCGATCGATGTAGCTGTGTTACTAACCTTATATACAGGGTGTAATCGTTAAGTGTGCACAGGCGATTATTCCGTAACTATTACAGATATCAAAAAACTTTAAACTGATATCGAAAGTATTTAACCTAATGAGTAAAATGGCCATAATAAATTTTTAAAAATAAAACGAGAAATATCTAAAAAATTTACTTGAAACCCTCCCATACATTTAGTATGAGATACGAATATCCCATGTACATGGGTTGATCCAAAAGTAATGATAATCAATATTAAACAAGGTCATTACAGTTATAATAATTATGTAGTTCTCTAGATAGTCTTCTAACTAGAAAATATACTTCAATATTTTTTTTCCTAAACTTAAAAAAAAAAAACTTTGACTTCATCCACAAAAACCCCTCCACGCGGCCATCACTTCGCTGTCGTCTTAAAATAATTTATTGCTAAGAAAGTGTTTCTTGTGCCGAGGAAAGAGATAAAAGTAATTAGGAGCTAGATCTAAAAAATAGGGTAGGTGTTCAAGCATTTGGAATGCCGATTTTTGAATGGCAGCCATCGCAACTGACGCTTTGTGATCTGGTGCGTTGTCTTGGTGAAACAGCGTTCAGGTCCGCAGTTTGCCATGTCTCTTTTCCTTACTAACCTACCGCAATCTTTTAATTTGGTCTGTTTAGTAAGAGCCCAATAAAGTGGCTACCTTTTTAAAATATTCCACCATAATTATTCCTTCAGCGTCCCAAAAAACTACCGCTTTAATCTAACCTACTGATTTTCACTTTGAATTTCTTCATCGTCACTTTGGAAGCTCGCATCCAGGACATTGATTGTTTTTTGGTTTCAGCATAAACATGGTGAACTCGGGTAACGTCCATGATCACAAAACGTGACAAAAAATTATCCTGATATCATTAAAAATTTAGAAATTTACCCTCTACATGTCGAATCGTTGTTTCTTATTTTCGTCGGGAAACATTCTGGCACGCACGGTTCACATTCAAATTAATGTAAATAATTGGAAACGTGGCCTGTTGATATGATTTTTTTGTGATTACTTAGTGAATACATGAGCAAGCAAAAAACATTTATTTTATATTTTTATGTGCACAGGAAATACCCAATTATCATTACTTTTGGATCAACCTAGTTTAATATGAAAGATTTTAGCTTTTTCTTTCTTTTTTTGGTTTTCTGCTTTAATTACTTCGCAAATTTGAAGGGAAGTTCATTTAGAAACTGTAAATAGAGCTCCTCATTGTATTGCACAATGAGGACATCACTTCGAAAATCTGCTATGAATACAAAATGTATGGGAAATAAAATGTATGGGAGCGTTTAATGTAACATTTTTGGATATTTCTCGTTTTATTTTTAAAAATTTATTATGGCCATTTTACTCATTAGGTTAAGTACTTTCGATATCAGTTTAAAGTTTTTTGGTATCTGCAATAGTTACGGAATAATCGCTTGTGCACACTTAACGATTACACCCTGTATATACGTAGGTAAACGTAAATAAAAATAAAATACATTAAGGTGTACCTACCTGATTTTAATTGTACTGTGGTACACAAATACAAAGTTCTCTAAAGATAATAAATGCCAAAGACTGTGTCTTTGTCTGTACTTTTTTCGCACTATAAAGGTATTTGAATAGACGTGCCTTTTATAATTGAGAAAGAAGAAAGGTGAAAGATTGACTGACGGTTTTTTTTAATTGGGATACCGGTGAAGATATTCTGTAACGGTGCATTTACATCACACGAGCGAATGCTCATCATCAATCTACTATGCCAAATTCGATTAGTGTAAACAGGCGTAGAGCATTCTTTCGTTGTTCTTAGTGCGTTTGAAAAGATTCTTTGCAATGTACTTATACTGAACAACACTGAATACGAGTTTTCGTTTACACTAAAAGATCACGAAAGAGTGCTCTTGCTCTAGCTCTAGCTCTACGTCTGTTTGATGTAAATGCACCGTAATATGATGCCATAGTCGTATAAGTCTCATTTGTTTTTAAACTTTTATTCGGTTTTTTTAGTAATAATAATTATGTTCGTGCTAATAGTACTTATAAATGAGTTCCTGCAGTTACCAAATTTAAATTCAGTACAGTGATTGGCTCTGCTCGGATGTAACTTTCTACACACACAGAAAAGTGAAAACTCATCAGTTAATATAAAGTGAAGCGTCCAAAATTAAGGAAACTTTTAATAGTTTTGTTGAAAATATGCGTATAATTTGTCGGAATTGCCTATTTATATTTTTACACGATAAAAGCAACACTAGTTTATTATTTATTGTTATATAAACATCTTATATAAGATTTACGAATGAATTTAGCGTCTTATTTAACCAAATTATTCGTAAATATTTTGCCTAGTGATAATATAAGCCTATCGATATGCTCTTGTACTCAATAATGCTTATTGCTTATTTATTCTTCCATTTTCCTGTTTCTGTGTACATTCCTATACCTACTTACACGTGGTCAGAGTAAGATGTATCATATCAATATTATAGTAATAAAATTAACTTATTCTTTAAGTTCGAGGTTATAGTTTGTTTTAAATACATACGTGAAAATTAGATTTATTTCTAATACATATAATTACCTAAGATTCTAGAAATTTTCTAGAATATCAAATACCGATGGTATTGGTGAATATTAACAGTAATTTTTTTGCACCCTTTATTACGTAGATAAAAATAAGAAATCATTAATTGATGTTTATCCCTAAGATAATCCCATTTTATGTTTCCTGTTTATGTATAAAAAAATTCAAAAAAACATGATATCACATTTAACTACGAAAATACATACACAGACTGAAGGTGGAAGTTGAAGGTGTAACATTAAATTTTGATAATTTAAATTTAATGTTACACCTTACACCTGTATAAACCCCTTAAGCTCCGTAATACCTAGTAATGAAAACAAATCACCGCCTTAACACATGGCGACTGCACATCTTTTTGTACAAAAACTTTTATAATTTACGTTTGTTTTTCAGTTACACATGTTCCCCGCCGTCTCTAATTACGTCACCAGCGAAATCCGTGCAGCCCTAGTTAAGGAATTCATTATGAATTCAAAGTTTAAGCTGCCTTAAGCTACAACTCATCAACGTTAAAACTTTTTGGTAGAATGTAGCACGACTTTATGTGGTATAACCCTAGTATAGCGTATACAAGGCGTTCAAAACGCCGCACATTTAATTTAATTAGACTGTCGAAGCCGGTTCTCCTCAGTCATGTTCTTTAATTACCTCAATGAAACTAAGAAAACTTAAAACTTTCTTAATGCATTGCAGCTTTTACAGAAAAGTTTCGTCTTTGGAAATTAATTTTTGCATTCAATATGGAAATACATTTTGCTTCGTGAGGAACTTCATTGGACTTAGATATTAATAATTCATAATAAACGCTTTGAACGTTTCATTATTAAGTCGTCCAAGTTATTGCCGAGTCGGTGCTCGTTTACGGTATATTTTAGTTAATGACTCTACGGAACGTTTACATGGTACAAAGAACTTATAATGACTGTACATTTCTATGGCTGCAGTGAGTGCAGCTAATTTAGTATCGATTTTATTGAATGAAATTATTATTGCCGTGCTTTATTTAATGTACGTATGTTTCTCCTATAATAGTTACGTAAAAAAAGTGCCTGACATAATGAACACTTTATTTTCTAAAGCCGTTCACATATTATGTATTTGAAAGCACTCAAGTCCCAACATTATTCCAAACACAATACCAAAATACAGCCATGGGATTTAAAGTTCACCTGAATGTATTGCCATATATTTTACTTATGGAGGCCACAGTTAGTGTCGTTGAGAGCACTTTCGTCGCTAGAGAGCGGCCATAGATCAAAGTGTAAAAGTATCCAGCGCATTACTCTTTAACTGTCAGAGACAACGTAGAGGATAGTGCTTACGGTATCTTACTCACGGTGCTTCTGGATTTGTTACATTTTATGTGGTTTTAATTGTTTTTCTTTATCTACAGCTAGGCTGTTGATGTGGTATTTAATTAGAGTATAGTAAAATAGGTACGTTATCATTTTTTATTGTTGCCTAATTGCAGAGATGCTGCAAATATTGTTGCTCTTTAAAGCTATAATAATCAAAGCATCATAATTCATACTTTTATTCTAGGAAATAAATTCCTGCGTTATTCAATGATTAATAAAATTAAGTTCATTACTTCTTTCCAGAAAATGAAGAATTGTAATTATGTATTTTCTTTCTGACTATATTAAATTCATTAATGTTACTCTGAAGGTACTAAAAACTACAATAGAGAAAAATAAAATCTATATTCATTAATAGAATTAGTAAAGATTTTTATTAAAGTACAATTCGCGTAGTACGTAAGCCCGCAACCAAGTGTATGTGTCAATTACCTACTCTATCTTACATGTACGAAGGTTCATCTAACTTCAACAAAACTATCAACTTTACATAGTTACATACTGACGCAAACTTTAAATACGCTCCCAAAGTTCTTGTGGTTAGGTATTTAGTTTCTTGAGCTATTGAATAAATAAGTTTTAGTCAATATTCTAATGAAATTTCACAGAATATATTATTATATCTCCATTTTGAAACTTTAACTTAAACGTCCTTTGTCTTTTGTGTCCTTTTATGCTCGGTTAGACGTTTAATAAATAAGAAATTTAGTTTGAATAAATGAATAGTAACATTAGGACTAATAAATTAGTGGAAGGATCGTTTTTGAATTTGTAAAGTGTAATTGATATACTGAAATACACTTAGAATTTTGCTGAATTGTCATTAAGTACTTCAAAGAATCTATGGAATATAAATAGCTTACTGAATGTATAAATTGTTAGTTTGATATTTTATAATCATTAAAAATACGTAAAAAAATAAACTGAATAAAATTTAATACATAAGTATAATAAATTTTATACATTTTTTGGTGGTGAATTTTATCTCAATTACCAGGAAATCATTTTAACCTTGAGATTTTATTATAAATTCTCATTTATAAAGCATTGGCTATTGTTATTGCATTTAACCGTTATTAAAAGAGATACTGATTTACAGAAGACTTCCTTATGGCCTTTATACCAAACCAAATAAATAAAAAGTCTTAGTATCCTTTTCTCATATACAAATTACATCACTGACACTAGAATCTCGTTTTACTTACACCTAGACTGCCTATTTCCTTTGAAATGTTTTTTCATTATTTAAAAGCGAAAGAAATTCTCGGAAACAGGTCAGCGCTATTCCAAAGAGAATGCTTAGATTAAGATGTTTTAAAAGGATTCCTGCCTAAGTGTGTATCTTAGTTTTTATGTAAAATAAAGAGACAAAAAACGCTTTGATATTAATATCAAACAATTTCGTATCCCAATAATGAATAGAAATGCATTATTTTCTTTAATGGTGCGAAAACTCATATTTTTTGACGTGACAACGTCTTATAATTCGATAGAGCCGGCTGCACGCACGAAAAAACATGACTCATGCGGCGTTACCTCGCTCTGAGGCGTTCCCTATGTGGCTTGAAGTGCAAGCGAGAGCGCGGAACGAGCGACAAAGAAGCACAATCGGACGTTGTCACGTTCAACTATCGCCAGTAAACCGACTTTACAGACAACCAATTTTTTTTATTAAATTTTAACTTAAATGTGACATTTCGTAATTCGATCGAAATGGATAAGTATTCCAGTGTCAAGTTCAATAACATCGGTCATTCCAAAAAATAATAAAATCGCAAAACAAATATTCAAAACATAGTTATTAAAAGTCAAACAAAAATGTTCAAGGCATGTTTCGCTTATTTAAGTAATGCACCTTTCCCAAAGTTTAAATGTAAATTAACAACAGTGCCGACAATCTGACAGGGCTCATAAAAAGTTGGCACACTGAACTTTAGCTTTGAATATTCATAGCGAAAACTCACTCGGAAGTTTTCGGTGAGAAATTATTATAATAATTTTACACTAACTCCATCTGTCTCGGTGCGGTTTCTCAGCTAGAGCGACCAGTATGCTTCTTTCGTGTAAAAGCTTACGTAAATACCACGCTGTTTCCACTAAAACATAGCATACTATTCTTATTGAATCATTAAAATAAATGTATTAAAAGATTTTAATGAATTGTGCAAAAACTTACATACTTATTTACTTTCTATATACTTTGATTTCAGTCGAAAATAAAGCAACAACCGATGTTGATCAAATACAGAACCAAAAGAATCAAAAGTAATAAATTACTTCAGTGTACACAGGTTTTTGACACAAAACCTCTGTTTGACGTATATAAAATCCTTAACACATTTCGTGGTTGAACAGACAGGGCTTCAGAATCAGAAATAACCTCATAAATATTAATGACGTGTTTGCTAAATGTGGAAAATAAACTTTGTGTTTATATTGAGAGTTATTTCGACCTGAAATGAATGTATCCATTCAATTATATTTAATTTTAATTCATTATTAAGGTGATATGTATGATAATTTGTCAGTTGAATTCTACAGACACTCGTACTGTGTATTTGATGTAGTATACTAAAATCCAGATCTAAATACATTTATTTAAATTGCTGATAATATTACTATGTTGGTATAATATAATCTTGTTTACGAATCTATTTGTTAAAATTCTTTCAATAGTGCTGAGTTCATTTGAAAGTTTTGCTTATACTTTAAATATTACATTAAACAGTACAACAACAAGAAATAGTTTTTTTTATGGGATTTGCTTAATCGTGCTAATTCATAACTATGAAAGCGTAATAGATAAACAAACAGACTTTCATAGTTAAATAACGTTTTAATTGCATAATGGTAATGAAAACGCTTGCCAAATAAAAAGGTCGTCTTACAAAATGTTTTAGGAACAGACTGAATCACTGCCAAAGATTAAAGAAAAAAGTCTAACAGATTGGCGAGCGGTCCCGTTGCCCATCAGTCACCATTTTATTTTTTATTTCCACGGAACGTAGAGCTGAAAATCCATTAGATTTTTTCAATCTTTTTCGAGAAAGACATGCAAGAAACATCGCCGGTTTTTCTGTACTAAATAGGACGTGGGCGCCATTCATACGCTGTAAAGCAAGAGTTGGATTTGGGCTAGCCTGACTTGTGAGCCCATTGAATGTCGGGATCAAAACAAAAGACCACTACTAGAAGATTTATGAACAATTCCCGTTGCATTGAAATGCGATATCCATTGCTGGGCTTTAACGATCGTATATTCATCATAATGACATCGATACATTATCGTATCTTGACTTCTGTGTCGTTCTTGTTTTATTCATTTAACCGCGCTGTACGCTACAAAAGTAATGACTTTATTCACATGGCTATTAGTGTAGTTATGACGACAAAAATATCCTTTCATATATGGGTATTTGTAAAAAGATAGGTAAGTGTTAATACTACTTTATACCTATTGTATTCAACTAAATGACATTCTTATAAAACCTGCGATCTCATATTTTTTACACAAGAAGCTACATTTTTACATTTCACTTAAACGTTTTCAATGATTTTTCCCTCGACTCTTAAACATCACGTACATCGTCTTAAAAAGAAAGCCTTTTTTACTTCAAGTTCTCCCCTTTATATAACGACAGTTCAAATGAAATACAAATATATTTTTACGACATTCACAGCTATTTCTTATTCATATTTTTATAGCTATCTGAGTTACAAACCTAATTTTGAATTCAAACTCTAAATCTGCTTGTTTATTCAATTAGTATTCTTTCAGAAGCGTTCAAATTGTCATAATACTTGGGATGATAAATAAAGCAAAAATAGGAGTATTTGTTTGCTAAACATTTACACTGAATGTCCAAGCATGTTGTTTGAGGACAAACGCCACTAACGGTTCTCGTCAACACTTCAAAGAAAAGGCCTTTTAGGAATATTTCATTGACTCGCCGGACTTTAATAGGACGAAAAAACCACACGAGATTTTATTTACGTTTCTTTACTTGCTTTGTGTTTATATGGTTTTGAAAGATACTAAGTAGCTTGTTTACAAAATGTATCATTAATAAATTTAGGTTCCATTTTTCCTGTTAGTAAATTATAAAATGCATTGGGACAACCTTAATAAATACAGAG